>JAMXBD010003707.1:0-106374 GCA_024138025.1 Combretum micranthum | reverse complement strand
AAAAGATTGTTGTGCACATGATGAAAGCTTGAGGAAGGAATTAATGCATGAAGCACATTATTCTGGATATTCTATACACCCAGGAGAAACAAAGACATACCAAGAGTTGAAAAGTGCATATTGGTGGAATGGGATGAAGAAGGATATTGCAGAATTTGTTGCTAAATGTGACGTATGTCAAAGGATCAAAGCTGAACATCAAAAACCAGGAGGATTGTTGAAACCGTTGCCAATAGCTGAATGGAAATGGGATCAGATTTCCATAGATTTTGTGTGTTCATTACCTAAGACAAACGCGGGTCATGATGCAGTTTGGGTTATTGTGGATAGACTTACAAAATCAACTCATTTCTTGCCAATTAATATGACATATCCATTAGAAAAATTGGCACGAATATATTTGAAGGAGATTGTGAGATTGCATAGTGTACCTGCTGGTATAGTATCAGACCGAGATATACGATTTGTTTCCAGATTTTGGCAAGGATTACAAAAAGCTTTGGGAACTCAATTGAAATTTAGTACAGCCTATCATCCTCAAACAGATGGACAAACCGAAAGGACTATCCAGACATTGGAAGATATGTTGAGAGCATCTATTATGGAGTTCAAAGGAAATTGGGACCAACATCTACCATTAGTGGAATTCGCATACAATAACAACTACCATTCAAGCATAGGGATGCCACCTTATGAAGCTTTATATGGTAGAAAGTGTCGGTCACCATTGTTCTAGGATAACTTGGAGAAAGTATTGGTTGGACCTGAATTGGTTCAGGAAACTATTAAAAAGGTTTCAGTGATAAAGCAAAGAATGAAAGCAGCACAAGACAGACAAAAGAGCTCAGCGGACTTGAAGAGAAGAGAATTGGAATTTAATGAAGGAGAACATGTATACTTAAAGATAAGTCCAACCAAAAGTCTTCATGGTAAACAAACAAAAGGCAAGTTGAGTCCTAGATATGTTGGACCATTTGAGATATTGGAACGAGTTGGGAATAGCATACTGTCTTGCATTGCCACCCAATTTATCTGGTATACACAATGTTTTCCATGTATCGGTTCTAAGAAAGTATATCGGATCCAAATAAGATAGTAGAATTAAAACCAATTGATTTGAAGGAGAATTTGACTTACGAAAAGCATCCAGTTAAAATATTGGACCGAAAAGTACAAGTTCTCAGAACAAGGAAATTCATTATGTCAAAGTATTGTGGGACCCCCGAACAGAAGAGATTACCTAGGAATTAGAAGAGGAAATCAAGAAAAGCTATCCCCATTTGTTTGAAAAATCAAGTACGCACTCAAGCTTTGAGGACAAAGCTTATTTTAAGGGGGGGAGAATGTAAACCCCGGGAATTTTTCACATTAGTACACCACCTTATAATAGATTGTATAAACTAGATAATAGAATTGAATTTAAACGAATCTAAGAATAGATCAATATCTAGAATTTGATTAGATAAGGGATTTAGAAACCGAATAAAGAAATTCTTTAATCCTAGTTGTTATCGAAAACGAGATTTCGTATCTTGAATAAATAATTCAAGATATGATTAAAAGAAAATCTAAAATTTAAACCCAAAACCTGATATACAAATAGATTTAAATAGAAAAATAAGAGTGTAGAGATTAAATGATTGTTTTGATCTCAATAATGATTCGAGATTAGAATAACGAGTAGTAATGAGCTTATATTTAGACTTAAACCCTAAATTCAAGATTTCTAATTAAAATTAAAAGCTACTAAGAGGATATCACATTATGTATCAAAACTAAAGATATATTTATAGTTTAACTTCCGTTTCAAAAGCGATACTAAATAAATAAGTATTTACTCTTATAAATAGAAAACGATGACCTAAAGATAAACCAATAAGATTATAAATACACAATGAAAATACAAACTGAAAAATAACTTAAAATTTGAACTCCAAACAAATAAACGAATCACGCTATTGTTCTAAACCGAGTTTTCTTAAGCTATTGAAGCATGAAACAAAAATTGACCTAACGAGCTTAAGAAATCCTAATCGCGGGAGATAAAATTATAAATAAATAAACTACGTATATATATACCTAAATTTGTATTATTTGATAATTTAAGTATTTTATAACCCTATAAAATATTTTTGTATAAAAACTTCCAAATATTAGCTAATCTATACCCGTATAACTTGTTAAATGATCATAAAACTAAATTAAAAATAAACTAATATATTATATGTATTATTCGACGGCTAATTTCGTTGGAAATTGAAAGAAGAGGAGCCGAAATATGGTTCAATAAATGCATTTTAGTCAACAAATTCAATCCCAACAACCAACCAAAAGAGGACAACTCAACTCCTCATTAATTAATATGATAACAACAGATTAAACTCAACCAAATGAGGAGGAAATTCGTATCAAATTCCGGGAAGGAAACAGCCGCAAGCTTCATCTTCTTTCTTCTATATATATATATATATATATATATATATACACACCTTTAAGACTCCTTAATGAAGAAACAAACAAACTACATTACCTCTCAAATTTCCAGAACAAATGCACTCTCAACAAGCAACTAAAACCACCTGGAAACAAAAATCAAACCAAACAAAACACTCAAGATCGGCTTAAAGGAATAACAAAACTAAAAACCTTCGATTACGAGCTCAAAGGTAAGTTAAGGTAACTCGAGTGATTTTCTTTCAAATATAAGCTTTATAACTAACTTCTAATAATCTTAAGAACGTAATAAACACGACCACAAGCTTCGGATTACATCAAACGAGCTCCAACGAGGTAATAATCCGAAACCCTAACTATGTTTTAATATGAATCGAGATCTAAATATATATGTGTTTAGACGTGTTAAAAGTTGTTTTATGTTCTTATATAAGATGAATAAACACTTACAAACAGTTTAGTAAAGTTTTTGACGTGTAAAATTTAAAGAAAAAGAATCGGATCAGTAAGGAAGATGATGAACAGTGCCAACACTGCCTCAAAGCCGGCAGTGTAACCGTTGAACGCAGGCGGCTTACATGGATAGGCTGGCGGCGTAGAGGCGGCTTACACTCATCAGAGGCTACGTAAAATAATTTTCACGTAAAACATGAACATAAGCCAGCTACCTGGAGATATACGCCGACGGCGTACATTGAAAGCCGACAGCTTTCAATGCCGGTGTACTCGATATGAAATAATTTACAAAACCAATTTTACACCGGCACCTGGGAATGAAGGCCGGCGGCCTTGAACCGGCGTACACCCAAATTTCTTTACCAAAAGCATATTTTCGAAAATAAACAGAATATATATATATATATATCTTAAGCCTACTTAGTGTATTATATATATGTACAACAATATAAGATTTATTACAAATGATTAATTAGATTAACATCTAATAAACTCTTAAAACCCTAGAATTTAAGACAAATATTTAATATTAATCAAAGTTAGTATTAGTCAAATATTTGTTCTAGATAAATGAAATAGGTAAGAATGGAATTTGAAATAAGCTAAATTTTCGAGTAATGTGATTTATAAAAATAACAAAATAATTATGCTAGATTAAATAGGAGAAACACGACAACACTAAGTAATAATTACCAAAATATTGAGTCTAGGACACGAATCACATATAGGAATTTAGTTAATTTGTATTGATGAATACTTTGTCTTGAATAGGTGACTTTGATTCACTAGACCTACCAGCTGATTACTACGACTGAGTCGGTATGAGCAGGTGAGTAATTCAGTCATATTGTACTGGTTGTGATTATAAATAGTTAAATATGTAATGTAAAGATAATCAAATGAATGTTTGATGGAAGTATGATATGATCTGAGTGTATGATTGTTAAAATATACTTACAAAAGCGATAATGCAGTGATTGATGTTGTGAAGTAGTATAATGATGATTGTGTGTAATGTATGATCATTGTGAAATTGATTAAAAATTATTGACTTAATAAAATAATCCGATCATGCATTGCACGAATTGCATTATTGCATATAAAGTGGTGTGACAGCCTGCTAAGTAATAATATTTGAGATCTCTGTTTTTGCTTGGTTGATCTAATGTGTTAGTTCTTCCAAGGTTCTCTTTAGTCTGGCGGTCCTATGAGGAACTAAAAGGCACCGAAGAACGTCGCCTGTAGAATCGCTTTGAAATGATTAATACTTAGGGAGTTTCTAAGGGGATTGCAGGAGATGGTCTGTTCAATCAACTATATTCAAAGTGATAACCTTAAAATGAGAAATCGATGATTCTCCTATATACTTAGTCTCTCCTAGGCAGGTGGGTCATTGAGTACTGGTTCTTCAACCCATTAAAAAGAGGGCGTAAATCTTTTTCCTGTTTGGATTGTAGATCATCCAAACTTGTATCTGTACATATGGTTGAGTGCTTGCATTGCATATGATTGCTAATAACTTGTGTGATGTATGATATGTCTGGTTATTCATTGAGCTGTGGTTTCGCTCATACTTATAGTCTTTTCAGGTTTACTTTACGACCCTGGTTAGTTACCTCCAGGAGTATGGTTCCGATAAGGGCTTAAAAGCTAAAGGTCTACAGTTATTAGTTTGGTTTAATGGTTATGTACTAATAGAACAGATTATTTAGTTGTGCACTTCAAAAAGAACTACATGGTTTGTAATGGTTTTGTAATGTTTATTCACTAAGTTATTTCGTTCATATATTTATTATTTCTTATCAAGCAACTAAAAAGATCCTGTTGTTTTAAAAACCTGTCATTCTCCAAAGGTAATCTAGTGATAGTATTCAAGTGAGACTTGGTTACTACTACTAGGGTACCCTCGGGGCGTGACATGTAGCCTTAGTTTTGTTTGTTGTTTCTATTTGCTTCCATTTAAATCAATAAAAAAAAGTAAAGGATGGTGACTATAAGTAAAGCTAAGGTTAGAATTGTAAAACACAAATTCAAAAGATTTAGACTAAAGAATTATGGTTTTGTCTTTTATGGTAAAGAAGTGATGAAATAAAGAAGAAAGAATTTGGCGTTAATTTAACTTGAGACTTCGTGCCTTCAAAACTTGTTTTTTAATTAGAATTTAAAACTATGTCTTAAATATATTTTATAGTAAAATGAAATGTGTTTATAACACATATTTTTAAGTGGGGTGATTTTAAGTTTTTTCTTGATATTTTTTCTTTTCTTAGTATATGAAGTATTAAAAAAATTATAAACTATAGATAGGACTGCAACTGGGTCAAGCTGAGCCGAGCCTTTTCAGGATGGGGCTTGGCTCATTTAACAAACTAATGAGCTCAATCCAAGTCAAGGTTTTTATCAGCTTAAGAAGTATAGGCTTGAGTTCAATTCTACTAAGGATTCACAAACCCAAACTTAACTCGTAGGCTTGTTAATAAGCCTGAGTTCGGGCTTGTTTATATTAATAATTATACTTATAATATTATATTAATAGAAATAATAGGATATAATATTATATTAATATAGTAAAATAAATAATACTAGCCTATTTATAAGTAGGACTGCAAATGAGTCAAGTCAAGATGGTATAGTGCTAAGCTTAAATTTGAGTTCGATTTGCAATTTCAAAACTCAAGTTAAGTTAAAGTTCGACCAAGCTTAAGATCTTAAGTTTGAATTCATCTCAAAATAACATTGTATAATCTCGAGCTCAACTCAATTAAGCTTGTTTAGACTCAATTTATTAAATATATATATTTTAATTATAATTAAAACAATATTAATTCCTAAACTCGATTTGAATTCAAGTAGCATTTATACGTAAATTGATCTTAATTATGATTGCAAACTAATCAAGCTAAACATTTAAAGTTTAAGCTTAGCTTGATAAACTATTCGGATAGCTCGAGTTTGAATTCGATTCAATTATTCTCAAATTGGTAAACGTCGCGTCAAATTTCAGTAGTTTACAAGTTGACTTAGTTCATTTGTATCCTTATTCATAAGTTATTAATGAGCATGTTTTGAGTTGATTCAAAAGGCTAAAGAAAAGCTCAACGTCATCTAATTTAGGGTTTGTTTTATCTTATTGTAATCGCTTTGGTATTTCATTTTTTGTGGTTTTTAAATAGAATTTTATAAAAAAAAAAACTGAATATAAATGAAAATATGCATTTTTACTTATATACTGATTAAATAGATCAAATACAAATAACATTTAAGATACAGATTATGTAAATCCTTAAATTTTTCTAAACTCTTAGAAAATAATTTTAAAGCTAACACCAAAACCTAAACTCTCAAAACCAATCCACGTTAAAATTGAACTCCAAAACAAGATCAAATATGAAATTTCATAACCTCAAGACAAAGAGTACCATAAAAAATAAAATGAAAATCCAATAATCGTTTAACTTGAAATCCTTATGCTGAACAATTCATTTATCTGATCTCTAAAACATAAATTGATATAGTATATTGAAATAATCTTCAATGACAAAATTATAAAACCTTACTTCCTTCGGTGAATTTTAAAATAAAAAATTTAAATTAATACCAAAACTTAAATCGAGTCAACACATAATCTAAGACTCGATTAAATAATCTCGAGAACTATAAAATATTAGATAAACCATAAAAAATAAAGTAAAACTTGAATTTTTGAATTAAAAATATAGTATAGCCATAAACCCTTTGATTTTATAATTTTACGAGTAAATCTTAAAAATGAAATTGAAACTGGAACCCTAAATGCCAACTAGGTCAACAACAAACCCTAATAAGATTAGATCCGATAATCCCACACTCAAACCCCTAAAATAATAAGAATAAAATAACCTTAGATTATAGACCAAAATAATGTGATATAACCTAAAAAGATCAAATTCGTCAAAAATCCACTCGTTTCGAACTCATGCGGGATTAATTTTTAAAATCAGGATCTTGTCACGTAAAACGGTAAAAATATTCCAATAATATTTTTAGACTCGTAATGAGATATGGACATAAAATATAAGTTTTAGAATTTGTTGGCCTAAACAAATATCAGATAACCCGTTTATGCGTATTTTGTTACTAACGGTATTTTATTTATCTAGTGTACTATTTAATTTACTATTTACTACTATTCATTTATCTCTATTTTTCCTTACTATCTATTTCTTACAACTACACACCTATTTCATACATTTACATTACCAGTATTACTTTTTACATAACTTCTGTTATACTTTACTTCCTTTTCTTTACTAAATTAATTTTAATCACTCTCTTCCCCCTCCATTTATTTTCTTTTTCATTTATTTTAATCACCTCTAATTTCCACTCTAAAACTCTATAAATATATCATTCCTCTTTTTACTCTTGTAAAGTTTTTCCACAAATCCTCTCTCCTCCGCTCTCCAAACCGTAAGCTTCATCTTCCCATTCCTAGTGATTTTCTCAAATTCTTCTCTTCATCAACCTTTTTATCTTCCATCTTTTAAACTTAGGTAAACACTTAAATCATCTCTTTACCATATGAAAACATAACTGAACAATATGTATGTTATGATTTCAATAAATCCCCATGAGTATTATGCTAAGGAATGACATCATAGAAACAACAAATTGTTGGTGTCTTGTTTACCCTATGTTAAAGTTATGATTTTGTTATGTTTATGTTCTTAATCTAACTTTCTGTATGTAGTATGTATAGATTATATATATAATATATATATTTTTAGAGCCTAAAACTCATTAATATAACATTTTATTTATGCTATTATTATATTGCTTCTTGATTATTACTTACAATAAATAAGACTAGTCAACTTCTAATCTTAGACTTGTCCTAAATCAAGTCAAACCAAAGGAGACTTGTCCATAATCTAGGTCCCGAGGAGCAGTGAAAATTAATCTAAGACTCTAATGATTTTCTTATTTATTTACCTTGCTTTATTTATGAGACTGACTATAATCAAGTTTCGAGGAGCCTTGCTAAAGTCTAAAACTCCTATAATAATTTTCTTGCTTTTCCTATTTTATATATAGGACTTGTCCATTTCTAAGTCTCAAGAAGCCTTGAAATAAATCTAAGACTTCGATAATTTTCTTTAATTTTGCTTTCTTATTTGTAGAACTTATCCATTTCTAGGTTCTGGGAAGTCTTGATAACAAGCTAAGACTTCCATATTTTTGTTCTTATATATACTCTTTTGATGTTCTAATTCTTTTATTTTTGTACATGAATTTATAATTTATCTTATAAAGTAACTATTAAGTTCATATTCGTGCTTGATCATAGGATGATATTTTTGTCTTAATAAAATTTTCAAAATGATAATATGGATTATTTTTCTTAATATAAAAATGAGGCTAAATTCTCAAGAAAAATGATTTTTAACACCTAAAAAGAATTTTCATTAAGCCGTAAGATAATTGTTCAGCTACACTCTTTCGAAAATACTAAAATAAATTTATCATAAATTTTTAATATTGATAATCCTTTGTTATGCAAGTTTTTCTTAAAAACTTGATTATTGGGCATATACCAATATTTTGATAAACACTATGAATAAAATAATTTTCTAAAACAAACTTAAAAATGAATTCACTAGTTAAAATCTACTTAAAAATAAGATTGGTATACACTTAAAGAATCAAGTTTTAAGAAGGAAATTCATTTAAAAAAGTTAAGGGAATATAAAAATAATAGTTATAATAATACAAACTAAAAATTTTAGTTTTCTTTCAACAACCTCTTAAATGCCCAAATGTTGAAAAATTATTAATAAAGAAAGGGTTATTATGAGAATAAAGATTTAGAATAATCCATTCATTCAAATTTGTTTTTCATATGCTAAAAATTAAAACAGTTTAGAGATAATAATACTTAGAATGATTTTTATTCATAAGCACATAAAGATTGATGTGTTGGAAATAATTAGTTAAAAGAAGTTTAATATGAAAACGAAATATACATGAACTCAAAGTAAATATGAAATCATGATTTTTATTAATAAGTTCCACATTTACAAAATTTAAGAATTAAATTTTTTTTTAAAAAACCAAACTTAGGAAAAATTTAAAAGGAAATACACTTGGAGTTTTATGTTACGAATAGGTAAAACCATCTTTTATAAATAAATTATTAAATAAAAATTTTCAAACAATTATAAAACCTTTTCAGATTTCAAAATATATAGATTGAATTATGATTTTCTTATTGTTGAGTCACATGTTTATAAAATAGCAAATTTAATTACAAGTTAAAGGACAACATTTCACAAAACTCAACCTTTCATAAGGATTGTTTATTAAATTTACTTTTAAGATAATATCACTAGAATCATGCATATAACATGAGTTATTGTCAATATTAAATGATTTTCAAAAGTAGAAATATTTATATATTTGCTATAAAGTATCTAAGTGAAGTAAAACTTGAGAAAAATTGTAATTTAAGGGCTAGAACTTTTGGGTTAGATATGTACTGATCCATTTCGAAACCTAAATGGCTTTAAATGTTAAAAAGAACCTTATAAATAGATAAATCTTTTTTAGTAGGTAGAAAACGGCTACTAATATGTGAAATTCCGAGTTAAAATGAGTAAGTTATGACTATTTTATGTTGAAATTTCCTTCATTCAAATTCTGACGTGAATAATAGATAGAAATAGAAAGTTTTAGTAAAACTTCTGCGAAATACTCATTCTAGATATTTCTTTTGTCTAGGTGACAATAATACAATGTACTTTTTGGAGGATAATTACAACTAAGTAGATTGCAATATGAACGAGTGAGTTTTCTCTCATGATTTCAATACCTTGCTTGTGCTTATAGATAGTTACACTAGATTTGTAAGTATAAGATAAAATGAATATGTATGGGTTTCGGGTGCTTCTGTATGTGCTTTTGTTAATGTGTGACAAGGGATGCTAAGCATATCAAAAATAACAAATGATTGTTTAAGTATATAATAAATACTACATGTTGCTTATGTGTGTATGATACTTGTTGATTACCTTAAGTATACATTAATCACTCTCAACTTTGATATAAAATAAATGGACATCCATTGCATCAGTTGAGTCACATGTGATAGATTGCTACTCTTACGCAAAGAATTGGAAGGGCCAATGGTCAAGCTCATTCTTAAGGAGCTAAGGTGTATTGGAGATACATCCTAAGTATGAGCCACATCGATCGATCGCTATAGGTAGTGTGCACTCGGGGACTAATAGTAAGGATCGTGTAGACCTTCAAATACCACTTTCTAACCCTTTATATGAAGGGTGTAAATCCATTCTATATATGGTTTTCTGATACCCATACATAATTGTTTATATCATATGGTTGTTGCATAGTATGTATAGCAAGTTGTAAAATTCTTTGGAATACGGTACAAATAAAGGGAATATCTCACTAAGCAAGTTGTAAGCTTACACTCTCATAGATCTTTGTTAAAACAGGGATACTTGTGGCTCCATTTGAGGATCGAGACATTAAGAAGATTATTAGTGGATCCTTTAGCTCTTGTGGAAGAAGTGGGAGCATAGGATGAATTTAACTTTTTGAAATTTTTTTATGTGCTATGTTAATATTTTGGAGATTATTAAGAAATGTATTTATGAAGACTTGAAGACATTAGTGGGGATATGCCTCTAAGAATTACAATCAATCTTATTTATGTTTAATGATAAGTATTTCTCTTGCCTTGTTACATAATTGTTATTGATATAAATTGCACTACTCCGATGCGTTCTCTTGATTATGATGCACGCCTTGTACATACTATGGAAGCATTCGTGTGACTAAGGTAGTTACTCATAGGCTTTAATATTATGTACGGTAGGCTATCATGTTTAGGGTATCATTCGGGCGTGACAATTTAAATACTATAAGATATATTTGAAAATTTGAACAGACTTTAACTAAATGGACTTCCTTTTCATCTCATTCAACCTTACCTACCAAGATTTTAAAGGAAAAGTAATCCCTTTTAGAAATTCAAATATGAATCCTATATGGATATACAAAATGAGTCATTAGTAGGGATGAAACTAGGTCGGGTTTTGACGGACCACATAAACCCGAAACTTGATTCGCTAGAGTCTACCAAACCAGACTTTATAACCTTATAAGGTTTTGATATTATATTCAAACCTCCCATATAGTGTTTGATTTAGAAACTGGAATCTAACCCTATAACCTTATTTTTTTTCAAATATATTTTCAAATTTTAATAAATAATTTAAGAAAAGTTGGTGTTTCTGATACAAGTTTCTTATACATTCAAAAATGAAATGATGCATGTAGAATTGGTAGAAAATGTTGTAGACCATATTCATTATACAATATTTAAACATAAATATATTACTTTTATCACCGTATAATATCTTAAAAATATGATTAAATTAAATTTCTTGTTGAGACTAAAATATAACAAATAGCAAATAATATTAATCTTTATGGTAATTATGACTTGAATAAAATTTAATAAGAATTTCTAAAATCCGTAATTAGTTTAATAGACATAAAAGAAAAAACATCTCTAAGAGGTAAAAAAAGATGGTAGTTCATTCATGTCTTTTTTCCTTTCCCTATTGTTTTTTAATTATAATAGTATGTTATTAGATATCCATCAAATTTGTAATATGATCCAAATCTAATTTTATAACTCCATAAAATTTTAATTATGTTCAATCCAATCTTAAAATCTTATACAATTTTTAATAGGTTAAGTAGATCAAAATGCCTATGACGGCCTTATATGCCTAGTAGTTTAGTGGATTCATACATAAAACAGCATGTAAAAGCACATCCTATTCCTAATCGAAGACCGATATTTTTTGTTCTGGTGAGTCTCTCTCTCCCTCTCTCTCCCCCCCTCTCTGTGTAGCATCACTCATCATCAAGGATAAGCCTGAGTCCACCGCCATGGCATCTGCTGCTTCTTCTTCCTCTTCTTCAACGTTAATTTCCCTGACTCGTCTCTCTCTCCTACGTCTCACTCACCTCACTTTGAAACCCTTAAACCCATCTCCTATTTTCCTCCCTAGCAAAACCATTTCAACACAGCCTCCAAAGTCCTTACTTTATCTCTCCCTGCATTGGATCGTACCGTGACATATCAGTAATGCCACCTTAACAAATGAAAAAAAAAAAAAATTACATCCTTTTGCTATAGTAATCATCTAATTCGTTGTAATGCTAAATGGGCAGTCCTGGGTTTTGACTTTTTATTATTATTGTTTTTCAGGGATTAAGGTTACGATTACTATCAATGGCATCATCATCGGACCCGAAAGAATCTGCAGCTAACAACCCGGGATTGCATACAACTCCTGATGAAGCAACAAAGGACTATTTCATGCAGCAAACTGTGAGTTCCTTTTTATTTTTTCAAACAAAATTTTGGAAGTGTTCTTCTCTCCCCATTATTATTGTATGTGTTTTTTGTTAAAAATGCAAGTGAATTTGTATTATACAGTTCTTATCCTGTGTCCCGTGACACTGGTTAGCTGAAGTTTCCTTGTTTTTTTTTTTTTTTTTTTAATAATGGCAATGTAAAGTTTGAAAATTTATGTTGTGTATTTAATGTTTTTGTTTGCAGATGTTTCGTATTAAGGATCCAAAAATGAGCCTTGATTTCTATTCTCGCGTTCTGGGCATGACGTACGTCTTGCATTGTTTTTTCTTTTTTAACAATAGTTCCTTTATGTAGTAGATTTCTATGTGCCCGTTTTCATATTATTCAAAGTTGGTATCACGAGTTAATGAAAAAGATGAGGATGATCAGACTATTAATAAAATTTGGCTAATAATTTTAGCAAATTTGCTTTTATATCATACTCACATTTTCTTGGAGGAGTTCTGTTGGGGTTTGGTGCTGTTTCACTAAATTTAATAACCTATTGCCTATGCTCCAATCAAATTTGGACATTTAAAATTGATTATACAATCACTACCCAATTTGTACAAGGTTGCTAACTTAGGTAATTAAGGATCATAATGAATCATTTAGAAATTTTATGATTGCATTACTTGAGAAGGGGAGTGTTTTAGATGGTTTCTCTATGTTGTCATGCTAATCTTGGTTTATAGGTTGCTTAAGAGGTTGGATTTTCCAGAAATGAAGTTCAGCTTGTATTTCATGGGTTATGAGGTACTTACTATCATTTTCCTTATCATAGCTTTATTTGATTGATGAATTTACAAGTGTTTAATTGGTGAAACCTATGTTCTGATTGCTTTTTGTGCTGGTGGGGATGTGTTCGTTAGGGGGAAATTTGGTTGATTCTGGCAGCTCTGTTAGAGATTTCCCACCCCTCCACCCACCCGCCACACCCCCGCTCCCCCCCCCCCCCCCCCCCCCCCGCCCCCCTTCCTCCTCCTCTTAATTTAACTATTCTTAAAAGTATTCCTAATTTTCCTAGTTTCGATCCACCATTCTTTCTTTTGAAAATGAAATTATCAGCTAGCCCCACTGGGATAAAATCCTATATCAGCCACTTCATTACATGCAATCAATGCCTGTAGATATCTAAGTTTATTTATTTATTTGTTTATTTTTTTCCAATTCAATGACCATAGAAGCTCCTAAGACTTAAACGTTTGATCATTGTCATAGGATCCATCATCAGCTCCAAGCAATGCTGTTGATAGAACAGTTTGGACATTCAGTCAAAAGGCTACTATTGAGTTGACACAGTTAAGATAGTTTTATAACTTTCCTTCACCAAGATATATTAAAACAAGTAACTAAATAATGGTTTGTCTAATTGTTTGATTGATTTGTATGATTTGTTGGCAGTAATTGGGGTACTGAAAGTGACCCTGACTTCAAAGGATATCATAATGGGAACTCAGATCCTCGGGGCTTTGGTATGGCAACTTCCTCTGTGGTTTGGTCACTGTTTTACATCTTTGATGCTATGTGATATGACTCTAGGTGCAGAATTGAACTTCTGTCCTGGTGTGGATAAATTGATCCTAATTAGGAATGAGTTCAATGCCTGCTATTATTTCAAAAATATAGCTAGTCTATGTTTACAAATACATTAGGTGCTGTTTTTAGATATAATAAATCTAAGGTGTTTAACATGATCCTTATAGCCAGCCTTGCCTATTGGGTGCAGCACTTGAACGTTATTCCAAGTTTAAATCAACCTGAATGCTTTTTTGTTTTGGACTGCATGGTTGTTCTGTATGCATTTTTGGAAGGTATTTATTTAGTTTCAAATTATTCTTTGCTAGAGAAGCTTCTTTTTGCCTCATTACTGGCTCTTTGTGCTTGGTTGATCTGATTGTGTGCATGAATTGGGGTTGAAAAATACTTATTCAGTTTCAAATTGGTCTTTTGCTAGTGCAGCTCCTTCTTGCCTCTCTTGTTGCTAGCTCTGTGGTACTAGGTTTCTGAAGAACGAGCAGACCCTTATGCTGACCTTGGCCCTTTTTTCAAAGGCATTTCAAAAGTATCCAATATATCATTAAATTGTTTCACTAGATTCTATGTAAATCTTTAGTCCAAAAGTTCTTCTTATGCATGGATACAACAGTCAATTTATCAGGTTTGCTATTACTACTAGGCTGCATAGATTTTTTCATCCTTTTAATTGCATGCATTGGCAGTTGTTATTTTCATTTGCTTTGATAACTTGATGGAACTTAACCTTGCTATTAGAGATATTTACTTTCTGCCTTTTTTAATCTATATTCTTCTTTGCTTGAAGGACACATTGGCATCACTGTTGATGATACCTACAAGGCTTGTGAGAGATTTGAGAAGCTTGGTGTGGAGTTTGCTAAAAAGCCAGATGATGGTAATTGACCAATGATAACCTTTGATCTCTCTGTTTTCTGTTCTATTTCTTCAACTCCATGCCTCTAAGTTCTATGTCATACATTAAACTTCTTAAACTGGTGTTGCATGATTTTTGCAGGAAAGATGAAAGGGATAGCATTCATTAAGGATCCTGATGGTTACTGGATTGAAATCTTTGACCTAAAAACTATTGGCAAAGTCACTGAGGCAGCTGCCTGAGATAAATGAAAAACAGGTAATTTCTTCTCAACATTTAAGTTGTTACACTAACAGCCTATTCACTTGAGGGAAATGGTTGTTCACTCCCTCATTGTTCTACTTAAAGTTGCTATTACATTATTTAGTTGAGGAGAAGGACAATTTATAATGAATTTCTATTATGCAAAATGATGAATAGTAATTCATGTTCCTCACACATGAATTGTTATTCAATGGTATTTTCAATTTTGGTCGTAAATACCTTTATCATGAAAATATCATCTGTATAGTTATCTTTTTTTTTTTTTTTGGTAATAAAGACAATAGACATTATAGATATTTTACTTTTACTCTAATAATTATTTTTTTTTTTTACCAAGTGAACAATGTAATGAATATTACAATTCTATTGAGTTGGAATTTGATTCCCCCCCCCCCCCCCCCCCAAAAAACCCCAACCCACCCACCCACACCAAAAAAGAAAAGGAAAAAACAACCAATTTCATGTTGCGAAGTGATGAACCATAAGATTTTCACAATGTTCTGTCTAGTTGTTTATTTTCTTAGGTGGTTTGCAATTTGACTAGCTTTGTCAATTTCTTCTGGAATAATTGTTTTTCTTTGCAATGGTCAAAGAGAATGAACAATTCTAAAATGCTTGGGTTGATGATCTAGCTTCCATGAAAACTTGATATCGTAATTACCACCCAAAAAATAATAATAATAAAAATAAATGAGGAAAGAAAGGCTATTTAAAGGAGAAAAGAAAAAAGAACTACGTAATATTGCACTTTATATTGGATCTGCATAGGTTTGTTCATCGTTATAAAATTCTAGCCTCATGTTCGTTATGATTCCAAGCAAAGCTACAAGCACCAACTCTAAACTATGTTCAACATTAGACAGATGGGGTCCACTTTCAGTTGTAAATACCTATTATATGATGTCAAAATTGACATGATACGACTACATCTATTAAGTTTTCATCAAAAACCGTAATGAAGCCAAAAATAGCCTCCTCCCTCTGTAGCTGCATCTGAGTTGGCAACTTATGTGAATACAAAGCTGGACCATATTCAGTGTGTTTCAGAAGCTACATAAAAAACTTTTGTTACAAGAGATTTTGCACTTTGCTTGAGAGAAATACATCTGCATTCATGGAAAGGAAACTTTCAACAGGAATTTGTTTAAGTCTAAGGTGTTGGAGTCTTACTTTGAGGTTATAAAATGTCTATATTAAAGGAGATATTACCTGTTTGAAGTTTAGCTAAGAAAAAGGTTCGATCAGTAGGTCTTGCTTTGCAAAACATGAAGCACCAAGCTTTGCTCTTTTTCACGACTATCAAGGTCAACCATACCCACAAGTCCAAGATTCGCCTCTAGGCCTTTTTACCTTTTTTATTTAGAAAGCATCTTGGGGAAAAGACTTAAAACTCCTATGATTACGAAGGAGTTATGCCACGGTCTATAGATGTTTTTACCGAAAAGATGTGTAATTATTATGGTTAGCAACGTCTCCTTCATTGTCACTGTGTTATATTAGTATTGGAAGTGGTGTATGCTTTTATGAGTGCTAACTAGGTGCAAGCGAGATCAGTAAATGCAGGCTAAGGGCATTAGAGTTACTATATGGTGGATATATAGATAAAAAGAGACGTGATACGTTGGTTTAAAACTTTTGGTTGTTTGGCATGAAAGGAGATCAAGTGATTTGCTTGTATTGTATAGAAATGAGCTTTCTATGATTAGATTGGTTTGTAGCTCTTATGAATATATATCTCCTATTCCTTTTTCAGTTAACATGCCTAGATGTACAAGATAGACTCTTTTTTGTGAATTTTCAGATTGTCTTCAATTTATTTTGAGTTTGGCTGTAAATAATTTTATTTCTGGGTTTTAGGGTTTTATTGATACAAAATTTCGAAAATTTTATTAAAAACGCAGTAGAAAAAACGAAAACCTTATACGGGTATCCATGTTTCTTGATTAGATTTGAACAAAAAAAGGGGTTTCTTGAATATACTTTATATTGATGCTTCAAAACGATCAACAGATCGGATTTGCAGGAACCGCAGTCTCGCAATCCCCTCTACGGTATCCACACGTGAACGATTGTGTGCTTGCACTCAAGAACACTAATCCAATTCGTGTAGGAATTATTTTTATTCTTTTCTCTCTTTTAGGTTTGCAAAATTTCTCTGCCGTCTAATGTGGCGTCAAAGAGTCTGATCTGAAAGGCTTTCTATAGATCTATATATATAGACATGTAGAAAACCCTAAAGGAAACGTTAGAAGATATATATGATGAGATATTTATTTAATATTTCATAAAATACATTATTTCATTAAATATTAATTATCTATCATAATCATTTATTATTCTTAAACTATTTAAGAATAATAAATATAATAATTCCTATAGGTTTAAATATAAACCCATAATATATTTCATTCGTTCTTTTGTGTGTGACCCTGTAGGTACATCTAATGTTAGTAGTAGGTCATAAACACCTTTTAGACTACAAGACATCATTGGTCTCTAGCAAGACATTATGTCTATCCAAATTAGGTGAATATCAGTAATCCGATTTTTGTCTGATCTATAATTTATGTCATCATCCTTTTTGTCACATGATATTTAGATTGAATATAAGACATGGAGAGTGTCATTCTTATATTGTTCAATCTTATCATTTCTCGATTTCCAAGTGATCTAATAATACAAATGAAATTTATCACACTATCAATTCATTTGAGTATGGCATGCATTTCTCAGTCTCACTTATCGAGGGCCCAGAGATATCTCTCTCATAACGAGAGGGACAAATCCCATCTTAATCACTCAACTTCCTCATATGATATACAATATGCCCAAACTTAACCTTTATAATTATCCGGTTAAAGACAACGTTTGATTGAGTTGAAATATAACGTTTCTCATGTTGGAACCTATGGTGATTTCAAGTCTAAGGATACGTTGACATAGTTATTATGAAAATCACTTATGACAATATTCCATGTAGTGATGTCATAGTGGGTCAGTTTAGCACACAGTCATCTAATATGTGCCTATGAGTTTCATTTGTATCACCATACAAATAGACATCCCATGTTTAGCAATAAAAACTCATACTAGATTTAATTCATTATTATTCCCATAATAATGAGCATCTAGGAACATTTAGAATAATAAATTATTCATGATTTCTATTATAAAGTAAATATGCAAACAATACAAAAAAAATGCCTCTGTTTATTTATTTATATATATATATATATATAATACAAATGATAATATCCAGTAATTGGCCTAGGGCACAATCACTAACACTTTTTCAGTTAACATGCCTAGATGTAAAAGATAGACTCTTTTTTGTGAATTTTTGGATTGTCTTCAATTTATTTGAGTTTGGCAGTAAATAATTTTGTTTCTGGGTTTACCATTGTCAATGAAATTTCATGTTACAAGTTATGAAAAAGTCAAGGCCATGTCTTTGTGAAAATTAGGGTCCAGGCAAAGTGTGTATTGTCATGAATTATGTGGCTTCTTAAACTGTAATCAATGTCTTACTACTTCAATTTATGATGTCTGAACTTTCAAGTGGTATACGTCTCTATGGCCTTTGAACTTACTCGGATGTCTGTAGTGTGTATATCTTTGTGCATGTGATTCATCCATTTATTAACTAGCTCTTCCTTTCTTTTGGTTCCAGTAGCTTCTTTTGCTTTCCATCAGGTGGAAGATATCACTCAATCAACCTCCTTCCGAACCATTGTTGTATTTAGAAATAAAGGTTTCCTGTGAACAGGAGTTATGGTTATAACAGATAGCGCTTCTTGTCGGATCAAGGATACTTGAAAGGAAAAATTCAGATATGTTGTTTACTTCTTTTTAGTATTCCGATGTATAAACATTAAAGTGGAACAGCATTATGCACGTGCAACAGTGTGTTTTCAATCTATATCATGCATGCCCAAAAGGCACATTGGGAGCTTGAGAATCTTGCTGAATTTTTCCATGTATTGGTGGGGCTGGTATACTGCTATGGACATAATGGAGATAAAATGTTGTTTCCATGTTAGAATATTATAAGTACAGAGGATTTTTATCGGGTTACTTTAGGATTTTTTTAGGGAAGTTAGTAGTATATGAGGGTCTTGTTCATTTGATATTTTTATGAGAATTAAAGCTAAGTAAAAAACGTATGCAGATACTAGCTTTTCTTTTAATTTATATTTGTTTTAATGAGACCTTAAATGTGGTAATGGTCTCCTTATATCATTGGTGCAGTTATTATGGAGGACCCTTCGAAAATCAAAGATAAATAATTAGCCTTTGTTTGGCAGTGAGCATTAGACGCCTATAGGCTGGCAAACAGAATGAGAAACTGACCAGAATGAACTGCAAGCCTTGGTCAACCACTTAAAGAAGGTGACATACTGGGTTCCAAAGTCCATAGGCGGCGTCGGTTTGCTGATCATCGGTGGTAACGACTCCATCGAGTATAACTTTGTGGCATATAACTTAATGGAGGCATAACAAGCAAGACCAAAGTGAAGCTTTAATGGAGGTGGCTGATGTTGATTAATCGCATCAATCAAATTTGATTTAAAATCCTATTCTTAATCTGCAATTAATATTTGGTAAAGTGTATCTAGATATAGGCATGGTTCGGTTTCGAGTCGGGAATCGAATCAGAACGGTTACTGGTTATTGTAAACTCCTCAATTTCTAGGGAAAAGTTAGAATAAACTTAACCCTAATTAAATCAAAGTTTCAAAAGTTAACTAAGATCAAGATAATCTAGCAGTTTTAATTTCGACAATCCCGCGCTCGAAACCTG
Organism: Combretum micranthum; assembly: GCA_024138025.1. Taxonomy (NCBI): domain Eukaryota; kingdom Viridiplantae; phylum Streptophyta; class Magnoliopsida; order Myrtales; family Combretaceae; genus Combretum; species Combretum micranthum. Next base: position 86,574 of record JAMXBD010003707.1, on the reverse strand, counting down.
AGAATAATAAAAATAAGTTAATGATGGATTATAGTTCGGAATAATATAAGATAACTTAAAAAGATTAGATTTGTCAAAATACGATTCATTTTTTGATCCCGAATGGATCAGTTCTCGAAATATGTGCATTATGGCTCGAAATAGTAAAAAAATTCAGATAATACCAAAGACTAGTAATTATATAAAGATTTAAAAAATACTAGTTTCGTAATTTTTCAATAATTAAAAATATCATATAACTTGTTTACACGTATTTTTATTGTTATCAGTATTTTATTTGTCTAGTTTACTTTTCATTATACAATTTCTACTATTCATTACTATTTTGCTATCTCTACTATTTTTTACAACATACTTCTTACAATCTACACACCTATTCTACACTTTTACATTTCCAATACAACTATATTCACATCATACCTTACAAATTATTACATTTCATTAAAAAAATTACAAAACAAACCAAAACCCTCCCTCTCTCTCTCTTTAATCATGCAGGCCTTCTCTCTCGCTCTCTTTTCCAAAATTATTTCTTTTTTTTTTCCAATTTATTTTATTACATCTAATTTTTATTCCAAAACTCTATAAATACCTCTTCCTCCTTTACATTTTACACATTCTTTTTAAACCCTAATAAAACTCTAACCAAATTTTCCTCTCAAATTCCCTCTTAAAAACTTTCTACCATTCATCACTCTCAAGAAAAATAACAAACACACTACCCATTTATCTCTTCTCAAATCCTTCATTAAATCTTAGGTAAAATTTCTACCAAAATTTCTTTATCACGTAATGTAACTTAACATGACCATGGTGTGTATTTCCTAAACAAATAATTGTTATGGAAGCAACACTATTTTTTTCTTGTTCATGAACAAATCTCATTTTATAATTGTGTTGTTTTATTATTATGTTATTATGTTGTTATTATTATTATTATTTTAATCCAATTCCAATATGTTAGTAAAAATATTATATATATATATTTCCTAGAGCATATAATGTAAATCCCCGAAATTTTTGGATCCGAATTATAGTTTAAATCCTAATCGGAAGTCAACCGGATTTCCAGAGTCAATCAAACCTTAGTTAACCGTAAACGCTTAAGTCTGGCATTGCTGTTTTCTCAAGCCCTAGAAAACGAAGTTGGAAAAATTAGTTATAATAGTTCGTAATAGCTATAGGTTTTATAAAAATATCAGTTTTTCAAAATTCGAGTGTCCTTTGAACCCGATCGGACATAGTTCTTGAAAAACGTGTCCGGAAGCCCGGAATAGGAAAAATATTCCGAATATACCGTTAGACTCGTAAAAATATGAGATTTCCAAAAATATCAATTTCGTAATTTTTCGGTAGCTAGAAATATCAGATATCGCTTTTATACGCGTATTTTCTTACTACCGGTATTTAATTGTCATGTCTACTTTTACATTACACTATTTTCTACTATTCTACACTATTCATCTATCTCTACTTTTTCTTACAACCTACTCTTACAACCATACACCTATTTCTTACACATTTTCATTTCCAATACAACTTCACATCTTTCATTTCTTACTTTTAATTAACAAAATAACAAAAAAAAAATTTTCTCCTCCCCCACACAAATGGCGCCGGCCCCCTCTTCTCCATCCAATTTGTTTATTTCAATTATTTAATTAACACAATTATCTCCCACATTTTCCTATAAATACCCCCTCATACCTTCACTTCTTTCACACCTCTTCTTCTCTAAAGTTACTCTACAAAATTTCTCTCCAATTTCTCTCAAGAGTTCTTTCAAGAAGTCTCCTTAGTTTAGCTTCCTTTAGGTAAGAAATTTCTCAAGAATTCTTCATGTTCATCTACTTAGTATGAGCTTAGTGTGTGTTTTAAAACCATGAAGGTTAAGAAAGCAACATTAGTTCATACTTTGTTTTTGTTCATAATCATAATTCCTCTATGTTCATTTATGTTCTTTTATGTTCATTACTATCTAACATATCTATATATATATATATATATATATTTAGAGCATATAAGCTCATTGTCTTGCAATTTATTTATCTGCAATTTATTACTTCATGCAATTTATTTATTTCAAGTTGATTTTAAGACTAGTCATTCTAGTCTTAGACTTGTCCTCATCAAGTCAAAACAATTTCTTTCTCTTTTCGGGACTAGTCTTTTCTTAGTCCCGGGTACCTTGAAGCTAAGGTCCCAATACTTGATTTACTTTATTATTTACTTAAGCTTTCAAGTTATTATTTTACTTTATATTTCTATAGCTTATGATTCATATTCATGCATGAACATAATGTTTTTGTCTCAACAAAAATAAATGAGAAAGTGTTTTCTTGAATTAAAGATTCTTTCTAAAGAAATAAATATGGAAAATGGATTTCTAAAAACCCATGAACATGCATGGAATGATTTTTCTTACATAAACAAAAGGTTTTATGAAAACTTATCTTTCATCAAGAAGTAGAAATTCTTTTGGAATCATTACAAGAAATAAAAATGTCATTTTACTACTTTTGAATCCAAGTTTAGAAAATAAAACCACACCTTAGGAAATTAAAGAATTACAAGAGATTAAATTTAGAAAAAGAATATTCATCTCAATAACTCAGATCTTTCAAAAGTAAAATAAATATTCAATAGAATCTCAAGTTCAAAGTCTTTTAAAACCTTACTTTTTATAAGTTGAGACAACTTCATTTACTTCATACATTTGTTATGAGTCATTACAAATATATATATACCTTTCAAAAGTTTACAAAATAATTGAAATATTTATCTTTTCAAATGAGCTTTGTTTACAAGAAGGAAAACAAGTGTTTGCAAATTCGTGGCAAATCTGGTCGCTGTCTTTTCGGACCCAAACGACCTAGTTTTATGAAAATAAGTTTAGAAATGCGTAGATCTTTCGAGTAGGTAGAAAACGGTATATTATACGCAAATTCCGAGTTAAAATGAGCAAGTTATGGCCATTTTAAGTTGGAATTTCCCCTTATACGATTTTACCACGATTTTAAGAAAAGATTAGAATCTTCAAGAAAAGAAGTTCATGAAATACTCATCTTAAGTATTTTTCTTTCTTTAGATAATCTCGAGGAGGATTGTTCATATCCCGAAGATTATTACGATTAGTGGAAATCCCGAACGACTCATCCGTTTCAAGAAGGTGTCATCATGGCTGAGTGAGTTTATTCCCCGTTATTTTCATACTCTTGATTGTGCTTGTAAAATTAGTTGCACTAGAATTTAAGAAAAATCAAAAGGAAGTGTATGATAATATGTTGAAAGAATAAGTATATCGAAACTCGATTTGTTTGTAATAAAGTTGTATGTGCATTAATATCTTGAAGTTTTGAAATTGATTGATCACTTGAAAGAAGTTAAATGTAACTACTAGACTTTAATTAAAGAAATTATTCATGCACTTCATATGTTGAGTCACATTGCATTCACTACTATACAATTGGTGGGACAAGTGTATAATAGTGGTGGTAGACATAACCGGTATATCATGTAGTGGCGAGTAGGAGCCAGTAAGAACTACTTAAATTGGTGGCTAGTAGGAGCCTGTAATAACTACAAGTTTTTGGCGTATAGGAGCCGGTAAGATCTATAAAAGTGTTTTTAAAAGTTGTGGCTGTAATTGGCCTGAATACCCAACCCCGAATGAAGGGCGTAATTCATTCAACATATGATTCCCGGAAAGTCATATGTCTTGTATGCTCACGTGGTTGTTGCATTTCATATGTTTGAATAATAAACTTGATTGATAATTTTCTTCGAGTATGAATTTTGGGATTTACTCACTAAGCCCATAGAACAGAACCTATTTTTGTGCCCGAGGTCTCCCGTATCCGTGTAGTTTTATATATTGAAGCTTTTGGAGGAAATCTACTCGAAGACTTAGATTAGAATTCCTTTGAAATCTTTAATGTAGTATTTTGGATGTTATAAAGTTTATCACGATCCATGGATTAGCGGGGGTATGCCCCTAAGAAATTATGTAATAGACCTTTGGTTATTAATGATATGATATACTTTATTTCTGGATTCTTGTATGTTTATCTTTACTTGCTTAAACTATGCTTCCCAAAAGCGTCTCCTATTACCGTGTTAGACGCCTTACATATAATACTAAGGCTTTCGCATGACTAAGGTAGCCATTCTTAAGCCTTGATATTATATGTGGCGGACTGCCACGTTTAGGGTACCCTTCGGGGCGTGACAGTTTAAGTTGGTATCAGAGCAACAAGTTTATAGAAATAAAGGTAATAGGAATAAATCTAGAATAGAAAAAGATAGATATGTTTACGAAAGGACTTAGATAGGATTAGACAAGTTTAGAAATTCTCAAAAAGGAGAATTAATGACCTCCCTTGTCCTTTATAGTTTACTCTTGGAGAAGTTAGAGTTAAGGCCCAATGTTTGAACTTAAGAAATGGTGAAACCCTTGTGGACTACCGGTTAAAAGTAAGAAGCCTATGTAAGGAGTTTGCCCTATTGGACTAACTTAGAAGTTTCCTTACGGTAAGGGAACGGCCCACGTGCCATTACAACCACAACTCTACGCTCCAAGAAGCTAAGTTCACTTCCCGAAGCGATAGACGTTCAGTTTTCCCGATTTTTGAACTTGGAATTCCATAGCCGATTATATATCCCACGATGAGCCAGCAGATCATGGACGAGATAAGGATATTTCCAACCAACGTAAAGCCAGTCAAGATTTCAAATGGCCTGATGAGAATATCCCGAATCGAAGACGATCTCGCGTAAGAAACCTGATCGAGAAAGAAGTGATGGAAGTATCCGATGAGGAGCATGCAGCACAGACGAAGTTTGATCAACGGGAGCCAAGCACGTCTAGAAATCAACCCTCCGCAAAGGAAAAAGAATGATGGACCGAAGCAACTTGAAGCTGTTCGTAACTAAGATGGCTAAGGACGACTTCTAGACCCAACCACCGTAATGCAACTCCTCACCAGGAAGAAAAGATCAAAGAAAGAAGGAAGGATCCACATGAGCAATCCCATGTGTCCAACAAGAATTTTGTAACCAGATCGACTTAGGATATAGGATCGATTAGTAGTTTAATTTATGTTTTCGAAAAAGTGTTTAATATTTGTTGTATTTTGAATTTCTTTTGTACCTTGATTTCTTTATAAGATTTTATTCCCTTCTATGCTTTTTAATTAAATATTTTGGTTTAAACAAATTTCATCTCTTGATTTAGTTGCTTAAATTCTCTTGTGTGATATTTCTTTATATGTTAATTCTTTGAAAATTTCCGCAATTTCCGTAACTTAGTATGTAAAAGACTTAATAATCTAGTATTTACGTAAACATTAAAACAGCCGACCTAGAAGGGGACGACCAAGGATGAGGCAGGCATCGAATAACCCGCCTGAAGAAGTTAACCAACCAGAAGTGCCCCCTGTGGCTCCTGCCCCAGACCAGCAAGGCAATCTCCAAGCCACTCTGGGTCAGTTAACACAGCTTCTTAATGTGTTAGTTCAACAACAACAGAGGAATATGCCACCTCCGCACCAGCTCAAGCACCACCCCAGCAGCACCCCAAGCATCTGTACATGGACCAGCAGCACCTGATGCTCAATCACATACAGCACCCCTGCCGCCTCCGCCACCACCTCGACCATACAGAACTTCACTCCCAGATTTTATCAAAAGTAACCGTTACTTTGACGGAGCTTTTGGGAAACCAGATGAAGCTGAAGATTGGCTCGCGCAGGTAGAACGATCTTTTGCCGCCTATGAAGTTCCTCATCATCTTCGAATAAGCTATGGTACTATATGTTGAGGTTTAATGCCCGCATCTGGTGGGAGTCCAAGAGTAGGGAATTGCCGCCACCTATCACCTGGGATATGTTTCGGAATGAGTTTCTGGAAAATTATTTCCCTGGAAGTTTAAGAGTAAGGTATAGTGCGGATTTCTTGCACATATCCCAGAAAGGAAAATCCATAGAACAATATGAGACGGAATTCAGCCGACTCCTGCAGTATGCTCCGGATTCTTATAAGTATAGTGAGGAGCTGAAACGACAAGTGTTCCTGAATGGGTTAGATGAGGACTTAAGGATGCGGTTAGAAGAGTTTGACATCCACCTTCAGAGAATTGGTTGAAAGAGCAAGAATTGTTGAAGGGGCCAAGAAAAGGAAAGCTGGGACTTCTGAGAAGAAAGTGCATGTGTTTGGAAGGAAATTTCAACCAGGAACGAGCTCCAATTTCCCTTCTAAGAGGTTTAAACCAATTAGCAACTTTAAGGGAAATTTCGTGGACAAAAGGATAATTCCAAGGCAGCAGTAAGTTGTTGGAAATGCAAAGGGCGCACTATCCGAAGAGATGCCCCCTTCTCCAGAACAAGTGTTATTTCTGTGGTGACCCGAGCCATAAGATTCCGGATTGCCCAAAGAAAGCTTCTACGACTTGTTTCGTATGCAAGCAATGGGACATTTTGCCAACGAGTGTCCCCAAAGAATCTCACAACAAACGACCTGTTGGATCTTCAGGAGGACTTGCCCCGACAAGGAGTGGGAATGGAAGCGGAAGTCGCTCGGCATCATCTATGCATGGGCTGAGAATTTACAACCTTGAAGGGCAATGGGTCTGCGAGGAGGATGCCGAAGAAGGAGTAGAGTTGGCTGCCCTGGACCATGGAGAGGAGTATGACTATAGCTTGGTTACAGGTTAGCCTCAACCTTTAAAATATATGTCTGTTTTGATATCTGTTGAGTATAAAGTTATGATGTATGTTGGAAATAATAGATGTCTAGGGAACCTTATAAGGACAATAAGAATAGTAACACAGCGTCTTGAACGCAGGAACCATACAAATAGGGGACCTAACCGCTTATACCCTCTTCGATACCGGTGCAACACATTCCTTTGTTGCCACTAGTATAGCCTTGAAGACCGGTTTACCTATCACCACAACACAACAAGTTTTCGTATAAAAACCCCCACCGGTAGTGTGGTGACTACCAAAGAAGTAATAAGGAATTGCCCCATGAAGATACAAGGCCATGAAGCAACTACCGATCTTATAGTAATAGAAATCAGCAAGTACGAAGTGATTCTCGGAATGAGTTGGTTGTCCATGGTGGAAGCAAAGGTAGATTGTAGAAATAAAAAGGTGGAATTCATGGGACAAGACGGGAAGAAAGCTACATTTTTGGGAGAATCCGCAACTTCTAAAAGTTTGGAGTTAAGTTCGTTCGAGGTAATTGAAGAGGTTGAGGAAGGAGTTGAAAGTTATGTGGGAAGTACGGAGGAGGATAAGGAAAGACCCAACATTGACGACATCCCCATCGTTAATGAATTCTCTGATGTTTTTCCAGAAGAATTGCCTGGGTTACCCCCAAAACGAGAAATCGATTTTGAGATCGATTTGATGCCAAAAACAGAACCTATATCCAAGGCACCATACCGAATGGCACCTGTTGAGCTCAAGGAACTTAAGAAGCAATTACAAGAATTGCTTGACCAAGGATTTGTTAGACCAAGTGTCTCGCCTTGGGGAGCTCCGGTATTATTCGTAAAAAGAAATGGATCGATGAGGTTGTGTATTGACTATCGAGAACTCAATAAGGTCACTATAAAGAATAAGTATCCATTGCCAAGGATTGACGATCTCTTTGACCAACTACAAGGAGCAAGTGTATTCTCACGCATTGATTTGAGATCTGGATACCACCAGCTGAGGATAAAACCAGAGGATGTGTCAAAGACCGCTTTTAGAACTCGGTATGGACACTATGAGTTCATGGTCATGCCCTTTGGATTGACTAATGCACCAGCTGCTTTCATGGACTTGATGAATCGGGTGTATAAGCCGCTCTTGGATAAATGCGTGATTGTCTTCATTGATGATATTTTGGTCTATTCTAAAACACGGGAGCAACACAAAGAACATCTGAGAATGGCATTACAAACCTTAAGGGAGCACAAGTATATGCCAAATTATCCAAGTGTGACTTTTGGTTGGACCAAATATCTTTTCTAGGACATGTTATCTCAGGGAAAGGAATATCAGTAGATCCTGAAAAGATTAAGGCCGTAATGGAATGGAAACAACCAAGGACGGTGACTGAGATTAGAAGTTTTCTTGGATTAGCTGGCTATTACAGGAAGTTTGTGCAAGATTTCTAAAATAGCTAAGCCACTAACTCAGTTGACCCAGAAGAATGAAAGATTCATTTGGAATGAGAAGAGGGAACAAAGTTTCCAAGAGTTAAAGCAACGGTTGGTATCTGCTCCGATTTTAACCTTACCTGATCCAGAAAAACCATATACCGTCCATAGTGATGCGTCAAGAAATGGCTTAGGATGCGTGCTTATGCAAGAAGGGAAAGTAATTGCTTATGCTTCACGGCAGTTGAGGCCGCATGAACAAAATTACCCGACGCATGATCTTGAGTTAGCCGCAGTTGTCTTTGCTCTCAAGCTTTGGAGGCACTACCTATATGGACAGAGATGCGAGATTTATACGGACCATAAGAGCCTCAAGTATTTATTCACACAAAGGAATTGAATATGAGGCAAAGGAGATGGTTGGAGTTGATCAAAGACTATGATCTTGGAATAAATTATTGCCCTGGAAGAGTGAATGCGGTAGCAGACGCTTTGAGTCGGAAGAACCATGGAGAAGTTGCAGCCATGCTCACAACTCAAAAAGAACTTATAAAAGAATTCGAGAGATTGAGCATCGAATTTGGGCAAAGCACGGAAATAGAAATTTCCCATTTGGTAATGGAGCCAACTCTGATAGAAAGAATCAAAGAATCTCAACGATATGATGAAGTCATACAAAAGTTGAAAAGTGAGATACAAGGAGGAAAGTATGATGATTTTGAGATAGATGAGGAGATGTAGTAAGAATGAAAGGGAGATTATGTGTACCAATGATGAGGAGATGAAAAAGGAAATTATGAGTGAGGCACATAACTCGGGATATACCATGCACCCCGGTGGTACCAAGATGTACCAAGACCTTAAGAGTCGCTTTTGGTGGAATGGTATGAAAAAGGACGTAGCTGAATTCGTAATGAAGTGTCCCATATGTCAACAAGTAAAGATTGAACACCAAAGGCCAGGAGGACTTTTGAAACCATTGGCCATACCAGAATGGAAATGGGACCAAATTACCATGGATTTCGTATGTGGATTGCCCCGAACATCAGCCGGATATGATGCTATATGGGTAATTGTGGATCGACTCACCAAGTCAGCACACTTCATCCCCATCAACATGACCTACTCGATGGAAAAGTTGGCCCGGCTATATGTAAGGGAGATTGTGAGACTGCATGGAGTTCCAGCAGGGATTGTATCGGATCGGATCCTCGATTCGTGTCAAAATTCTGGATGAGCCTTCAGAAGTGTATGGGACCAAGTTACATTTCAGTACAGCTTATCATCCACAAACTGATGGACAATCAGAGCGAACTATCCAGACCTTGGAAGACATGTTAAGAGCTTGTGTTATGGAATTCAAAGGAAGCTGGGAAGTACACCTACCTTTGGTAGAGTTTGCTTACAACAACAGCTATCATTCAACAATTAAGATGCCACCATACGAAGCTTTGTATGGAAGAAGGTGTAGATCGCCTCTATTTTGGGATGATGTGGAAAAGTTAACAATTGGACCAGATCTCATCCAAGACGCCTCAGATAAAGTCAGGATTATTCAGCAAAGGATGAAAGAGGCCCAAGATAGACAGAAAAGTTGGGCAGATAAAAAACGACGAATCCTTGAGTTTAACGTTGGTGATCATGTGTATCTGAAAGTGAATCCGATAAAGAGTATTCATCGTGTACGGGCTCGAGGAAAGCTAAGCCCAAGGTATATCGGACCTTTCGAAATCCTCGAACGAGTAGGAGATTTGGCTTATCGCTTGGCATTACCACCAAACCTGTCGGAGTACATAATGTCTTCCATGTCTCAGTGCTAAGAAAGCATATCCCCGACCCTGATCGGATTGTGGAGCTTGAACCAGTCAGGCTGAAAGAGAACTTGACTTATGAGGAGCACCCAGTTCAAATTCTGGATCAAAAGGTTCAAAAGCTGAGAAACAAGGAAATCCGATATGTCAAGGTGTTATGGAGGAATCATTCGCGAGAAGAGGCTACTTGGGAAGCCGAGGATGAGATCCGAAAGAAATATCCAAATCTCTTTGAAGAATCAGGTACGAATTTCAAGTTGCAAATTTCAAGTTTTGAGGACAAAACTTTCTTTAAGGGGGTAGGTTGTAAATCCCCGAAATTTTTGGATCCGAATTATAGTTTAAACCCTAATCGGAAGTCAACCGGATTTCCAGAGTCAACCAAACCCTAGTTTACCGTAACCGCTTAAGTCCGGCATTGCCGTTTTCTCAAGCCCTAGAAAACGAAGTTGGAAAAATTAGTTGTAATAGTTCGTAATAGCTATAGGTTTTATAAAAATATCAGTTTTTCAAAATTCGAGTGTCCTTTGAACCCGATCGGACATAGTTCTTGAAAAACGTGTCCGGAAGCCCGGAATAGGAAAAATATTCCGAATATACCGTTAGACTCGTAAAAATATAGATTTCCAAAAATATCAATTTCGTAATTTTTCGGTAGCTAAAATATCAGATATCGCTTTTATACGCGTATTTTCTTACTACCGGTATTTAATTGTCATGTCTACTTTTACATTACACTATTTTCTACTATTCTACACTATTCATCTATCTCTACTTTTTCTTACAACCTACTTTACAACCATACACCTATTTCTTACACATTTTCATTTCCAATACAACTTCACATCTTTCATTTCTTACTTTTAATTAACAAAATAACAAAAAAATAATTTTCTCCTCCCCACACACACAAATGGCGCCGGCCCCTCTCTCTCCATGCTCAATTTGTTTATTTCCAATTATTTAATTAACACAATTTATCTCCCACATTTTCCTATAAATACCCCCTCATACCTTCACTTCTTTCACACCTCTTCTTCTCTAAAGTTACTCTACAAAATTTCTCTCCAATTTCTCAAGAGTTCTTTCAAGAAGTCTCTTAGTTTAGCTTCCTTTAGGTAAGAAATTTCTCAAGAATTTCATGTTCATCTACTTAGTATGAGCTTAGTGTGTGTTTTCTAAAACCATGAAGGTTAAGAAAGCAACATTAGGTTCATGCTTTGTTTTTGTTCATAAATCATAATTCCTCTATGTTCATTTATGTTCCTTTTATGATCATTACTATCTAACATATCTATATATATATATTATTTAGAGCATATAAGCTCATTGTCTTGTAATTATTTATCTTTCATGCAATTTAATTACTTCAATGCAATTTATTTATTTCAAAGTTGTTTTAAGACTAGTCATTCTAGTCTTAGACTTGTCCTCATCAAGTCAAAAGAATTCTTTCTCTTTTCGGGACTAGTCTTTTCTTAGTCCCGGGGGTAACCTTGAAGACGCTAAGGTCCAATACTTGATACTTTATTATTTACTTAAGCTTTCAAGTTATTATTTTACTTTATATTTCTATAGCTTATGATTCATATTCATGCATGAACATAATGTTTTTGTCTCGACAAAAATAAATGAGAAAGTGTTTTCTTCAATTAAAGATTCTTTCTAAAGAAATAAAATGGAAAATAGATTTCCTAAAAACCCATGAACATACATGGGAATGATTTTTCTTACATAAACAAAAGGTTTTATGAAAACTTATCTTTCATCGAAGTAGAAATTCTTTTGGAATCATTACAAGAAATAAAAAAAAAAAAGTCATTTTACTACTTTTGAATCCAAGTTTAGAAAATAAAACCACACTTTAAGGAAATTAAAGTAATTTACAAGAGATAAATTTAGAAAAAGAATATTCGTCTCCAATAACTTAGGATCTTTCAAAAGTAAAATAAATATTCAATAGAATCACAAGTTCAAAGTCTTTTAAAACCTTACTTTTTATAAGTTGAGCAACTTTATTTACTTCATACATTTGTTGAGTCATTACAATATATATATACCTTTCAAAAGTTTACGAAATAATTGAAATATTTATCTTTTCAAATGAGCTTTGTTTACAAGAAGGAAAACAATTGTTTGCAAATTCGTGGCAAAATCTGATCGCTGTCTTTTTGGGACCCAAATGACCTAGTTTTATGAAAATAAGTTTAGAAATGCGTATATCTTTCCGAGTAGGTAGAAAACGTATATTTACGCGAAATTCCGAGTTAAATGAGCAAGTTATGGCCATTTTAAATTGGAATTTCCCCTTATACGATTTTACCGCGATTTTAAGAAAGATTAGAATCTTCAAGAAAAGAAGTTCATGAAATACTCATCTTAAGTATTTTTCTTTATTCTAGATAATCTCGAGGAGGATTGTTCATATCCCGAAGATTATTATGATTAGTGGAAATCCCGAACGACTCATCCGTTCAAAGAAGGTGTCATCATGGCTGAGTGAGTTTATTCCCCATTATTCTTCAAACTCTCTTGATTGTGCTTGTAAAATTAGTTGCACTAGAATTTAAGAAAAATCAAAAGGAAGTGTATGCTAATATGTGAAAGGACATTAAGTATATCGAAACTCGATTTGTTTGTAATAAAGTATGTGCATTAATAATGAAGTGTTTGAAATTGGTTGATCACTTGAAAGAAGTTAAATATAACTACTAGACTTAATTAAAGAAATTATTTATGCACTTCATGTGTTAAGTCACATTGCATTCGCTAATTATACAATTGGTGGGACAAGTGTATAATAGTGGTGGTAGACATAATCGGTATATCATGTCAGTGGCGAGTAGGAGCTAGTAAGAACTACTTAAATTGGTGGCTAGTAGGAGCTTGTAATAACTACAAGATTTTGATGGCGTATAGGAGCCGGTAAGATCTATAAAAGTGTTTTTAAAAGTTGTGGCTGTAATTGGCCTGAATACCCAACCCCGAATGAAGGGCGTAATTCATTCAACATATGATTCCCGGAAAGTCATATGTCTTGTATGCTCACATGGTTGTTGCATTTCATATGTTTGAATAATAAACGTGATTGATAATTTTCCTTCGAGTATGAATTTTGGGATTCACTCACTAAGCCCATAAGCTTACACCCCTATAGATATTTGTATTCTCAGGAACACCTGTTTTTGTGCCCGAGGTCTCCCCGTATCAGTGTAGGTTTTATATATTGAAGCTTTTGGAGGAAATCTATTCGAAGACTTAGATTAGAATTCCTTTGAAATCTTTAATGTAGTATTTTGGATGTTATAAAGTTTATCACGATCCATGGGATTAGCGGGTATGCCCCTAAGAAGTATGTAATAGAGCTTTGTTTATTATGATATGATATACTTTATTTCTGGATTCTTGTATGTTTATCTTTACTTGCTTAAACTATGCTCCCAAAAGCGTCTCCCTATTACCGTGTTAGACGCCTTACATATAATACTAAGGCTTTGTTCGCATGACTAAGGTAGCCATTCTTAAGCCTTGTATTATATGTGGCGACTGCCACGTTTAGGGTACCCTTCGGGCGTGACATATAAGCTCACTAACATAATATTTATTTATTTATATTATTTTGCAATGCAATGCAATTTATTTACTCATTTCATGTAATTTATTAAGACTAGTCTTTCTAGTCTTAGACTTTCTTTATCGAGTCAAAACGATTTTTCTCATTCTTTTCTTTTCTTTTCTTTTTAGGACTTATCCATAATCTTAATCCGAGAAGCCTTGACATAAATTTAAGACTCCTATGATTTTTTTTTTATTTTATTTTTCCTTCTTTTCTTTGTTGACTAGTCCATTCTTAGTTAGAGAAGCCTTGATTTAAGCTAAGACTTCCCAATACTTGACCATATTATTTTGGTTATTTGCTTATTATATTTCTCTTTATCTTATTATGTATTATTCTTACCTTTTTGCATAGCTAGATAATCATATTCATGCATGATTAGTGTTGTCTTAATAAAAAAAAATGGGTTCTTTCTTTGATAAAGAAAAGTAAACTAAATTTCTTATTATTAACAAAGGATTTTCAAGAAAAGATCAAAGTATTGTTCTTAATAAATTCTTTCAAAAGCTTAGACAAGATAATTATAAATTTTAAAGTATTAGTAGTGAAAATTTCTTCAAATAATAAAAGGCACTCATTTCTTTTTTAAATCGGAACTAAATACTCCATAAAAATGTAATTTTAGCATTAAACTTAAGATTTTAACCCAGTCATATCTTTTACAAAACTTAAATAGGTTCATCATAGACTTTGAAAATCACTTACTAAGTAAACTTCTACAAGACTTAATTTTTAATATTGTTATTCTCTTTTCAAAGTTAAAATGAAAAATTTGCTAAGTTCTATGTTGATAATTCTTTATTGTGAAATCTTTTCTTATAAATTATCTAAAAGAATTACGCCACCGCTTGATAAATATTAAGAGTAAAACAAGTTAAAAAATCAACTTACTATTTTAGAAACCAACTTAGAGAAATAAAATTTGCCAAGAAAACAAGTTTTAAAAGGGTAAACTATTTTCTAAAGAAGTAGAAGAATATAAAAATAAAAGAAAAAATTCATTTAACATAACTCTAAATATTAGACAACACCAACAACTTAAGAAAATTTTGAAAACCTTATTTTTCATCATTAAAAATAAAATTGGTAGATAACTTAAATGATCAACTTTTTGGAAATTAATTTATCTTTGAAAGAGTTAGCAAATAAAAATATAAAAGAAAAGACTTATTAATAATAATCCAAGTTTATAACTTATTTCAAACCACTTTAAAGAAGATTTTCAAAGTCCAATTTTTCAAAATTATAAGACAAGTCGTTTTACAAAAAATAATTGTTGAGACAACACCAATAGAATCATGCCTAAAATATGAGTCCATTCATGTATCAAAAGGATTTTTCCAACTATATACATACCTATATATTTGTTTAAGGATTTTTAGATAAAGAAAAGTTTGGAAAACCATATTTTAAAGGCTAAGAAATTCGTCATTAATCTGTATCGTGATGTTTTAGAACCCAAGTGGCTTTTTATGACAAATTAGAAATGGATAGATCTTTTTTAGTAGGTAGAAAACGATATATAATATGCGAAATTTTGAGTTAAAATGAGCAAGTTATGGTTATTTTAAGTTGGAATTTTTTTCTATCCGAATTTTAACACAAATACTAGAATATAGTTAGAAAGTTTAAGTGGAACTTCCACGAAATACTCATTTAGGGTATTTCTTTTGTTTAGGTAACGAAGCTCTAGAGGATCCATATTCGGAAGACTATTACTAGTAAAGAATTTGTGGCAAGGATGGCCGAGTGAGTTTATCTCCTACTTTTATGTACTTGTTTGTGCTTGTAGCTAGAGGCACTAGAAATAGGAAAAATATGAAAATGGAATATGCTTGATTATATTGGTTGAAAGTATACTAAGTATATCGAGACATAAATTGTTGTTAATTAAATTGTGTTTTTACTATCGTAATAGAGTGTCTGCAAATTCTATGTTCGCCTTTAAATTACCATAATCACATATTACAAGTTATATTAATTGATTCATGCATATGATGTAATTAGTCTCATTTCATTAGCTACTATGCTCGATGAGGCAATAATATAGTAGTGGGGTTTGCGGGAACCCGTAAGTCTACAAGATAGACGAATATGAGCTTGAAAAAACTATTTAAGGATAGGCGAATAAGAGCCCGAAAAAACTATTTCAGGATGGGCAAGTAGGAGCCCAAAATAAACCACATCATTGGATTTCAAAAATAGGTTTTAAATAGCCCGAAACACCTAACCTCGAATGGAGGGGTAAATCCATTCAAATATTTGATTTTCGATAGATCATATGTATTGCTTGTACACTTGCTTGATGCATTTCATATGTTTGTCTAATAACTTTTTGAATTTATTGATATACGTATGTTAATCCAGGAATATTCTCGTTAAGCTACTTGAGCTCACACCCCATTAGACTTTTGTTGAAACAGGACCAATATCTCTTATGCCCAAGGATTTCATATATCTGGGTGGAATTATGTTATTGGGAAGATTTTTGAGGAAATCCTTTTGAAGATCTTAGAATAGATTTCCTTAAAACCTTTTAGTTCTAATATTGTTTCTTTTTGGTGCAAGACTGAGTTGATATTTTTGTTCTTCGAGATTTATCGGGGGAATGCCCCTAAGATGATATAAGGACTATAATCTTAAAATCTTGAAATTAGATATTTATTTAGATTTCTTGTATGCTATATTTGCTATCTCGAACTACACATCTCACCGGAGTCTCTTATTGTTGTGATAGACGCCTTACATATGGTGTTGAAGCTTTCGCATGACTTCGGGAAGTCATTCTTAAGTTTTAATATCGTATGTGGTGGACTGCCACGTCTAGGGTACCATTTGGGGCGTGACAGCTATTCCACTCGATTCTATTGAGAAAAAAAAAAGAAAAGAAAAAAGAGAATAATATTAAATAAAAAATTATTAATATTTAAATTATTTCATATAGATAGTAAAATTTATTACTTATTCACAATATTTGATATGTTATTATGAACAAAACAAATTAGGATATTTTAAAATCATATATAATTAGTTTATATAAGTTTATCCTAAAAACAAAATTTATTTTCTTAATAATGTGATTATTTTTTCATTATAATTTTCTTTTCACCCTCTAGAATATTTTGCAATCTCATATTATTAACTACAATTAATATTGGATGTGTTTGTATACAAATAAATGTGTATTCTAAACAAATTTTTAAGAATTTTAGTTAAATAATTTAACACTTTTAGATCCAATAATTATTTTGAATTTAAAATTTATTTTATAAAAAACTAAAATTCATTATTTTTTAAAATTTTATTTTGAAAAAAAAGAGGTGGTTTCATTGTTCCATGGAATTGAATTAGAATCGTGGGAAACAGTTTCAGTTTTGGTTCCTCAATTTTAAGACTCGCAATTGGTGGTTCCGATTCTAGTTTGGTTTGGTTTGGTTTGGTTCCGAAACCGTGTCTATGTCTAAGTGTACCTATCAATTGTAGTACATGTGCAAGCATATGGGTTGTTTTTCTAGGACCTATAACTACAAGTTATTACCTTATCTCTATTATGTAGCTAATATGAGTCTAACGATGTTAAAAATGTCTTAACAATTAATTGATTAACAAAGCTTAACAAGTGAGTGTCATTTTACTAAAAATACTAATTACGAAACATACCCTAATCTTGATTCACTACCAACTCTACTTTTGAATCTTTATAAAATATTCATTAATGGTTTATTTAGATTATTGAGCTGCAAGAATCCCTAATTCATCAATAGCTTTTTCAAGAAAATTGAATTCTAACTCTATATGACTAATGGAAATATCTTTTATCATTAGAATCATATAAGATTGCATTAAAGTTTTTAATTACCTACAAAGATCAAATCTTTATGTAGAAAGTTCATGTTTTCTATGTCTAAAATTACATTCAAACTTCTTTATTTATGTAGTATCTATCTCATCAATTGATCTCTTGACCTTATTAACAAGAATCATGCATTGATATAATACTGTGTATATATTAAATCAAAGGAACAGTAAACATACCAAGTAGATTCAAGAATGCATAAACTTCCATTAATAAAACAATAAAATCTTTACTTTAGGTTTAGGATTTCTCAAGATTTAGGGTATAGAGATCCATTTTTTCATAAATAGAGATATACAAAGATATATTATAGAAAAATAGAAAAAAAAACATGATGAAAACCCCTTTGAATCGATGTCTTGTGATTTTGGATAAGTTCATACGTTCTCTACTCAAAAGTGTCTATTTTTCTCTTTAGGGTTAAAAGGAATTGAAAAGAAGATTCCCCTAGATGTTAAAGGCAGCTATTTATAGATAAGGTTGAAAGCAGTTCTGCACAACCATCCTGCATAGCTTGTGCTAGAGGTCATGCAGAATGAAAACTCATGATTTCTTAGTAAAATGACCCTGCATAGTTCGATCATAGCTTTTGCAGGGAGACCATGCATGTCTCCATTAAGCTTTCGACCATTTTTCTCCTCCTACACAAGTGTTTGTATGGCTTGTGTAGCTCTTTGTATATAATTTAAGTTGCATTTTGGTCAAAATTTGCTTCCCACACCAGTATTCTAAACAGGTTGTGTAGAAAGTTATATATGGTGTAAATATTCAACTTGCACGTTTCTTCACTGAAACCTCATTTAATTAATAAAAATATCTTCTGTAAGCTTATTATCTTCTCTTATTCCTAAAATTAACATTTTCACTCAATAAGCATCCTTTTCTTTAATAAATCAAACTAATGCATAAAATAAAGGCCTTTTGAAACTTATCAAACTTCTCTGTACTTGACCATTTTCTTGTCCTCAAGCAAATAATCAAGAACAATGAAAGCCATCATCAATTACACCCAAAATCTCAATGGAAATTCAAATCACATAATAGCATTGAAATTTTAAATTCAAAATATAGCAACTTCAACCTTTAGTGCTTTCCATTCAAACCTACTGTACTTATACTTAACATACCAAAATCAAAATTCTAAAATTAATCTAAGTAAGTCAAACTTTACCTTCACTATTTAATAGAAGTTTCTAAAGTTACAAATTAGACATAAAGTCAAGTAAAGTAAAAGAGTCCTAGTTACACTTTAACCACCTATTTAAGAGTATACAGCCCCTTTAACCACTTTTCTAAGCACAATAATCTAAAATAAAAGTATATTTAGCTATCTTTCCCTTAGATTTTCTCCTTTACATTTATCTCCTAGAATTTTCATTCATCCTTTTCTATTTCTAGTTTAAGCTTCTTGACCTATGTAGCGAGTTTTCGGTTGATAATCTCGGATTTGTTACCCAAGTTAACATATGTCATCCCCTTTAGAAGTGGTTTTCCTTAGACTTACTTACTCAGTGAATAGGCTTATTTTTCTTTTCTCTCCCTTTATTTTAGTTGATAGTGGTGAACAAATCTCCTCTTTTAAGGACCAAAACCTGCCCCATATCAACTCAATTTTCTTTATATGAAGTTTTTATTGTCAGTGGTGGGGTCAAACCTCACTCTTCTGAGGGACTAAAGCCTGCCCTACTAAAACCTCGCCTATATCAACTGAATTTTTTTTATCAGGATTTTTTATCAGTAGTAGGGTCAAACTTCACTCTTTTCATTAGTTTTTTTATTGTCAGTAGGGATATTTGAATAAAAGTGCATGAAGTAATTAAGTACAAACAAGACACCATCTTCTTCATCTTTCTAAATTATTCCTTCCTCAAACTTTGAGTAATACATTGCCCTCGATGTCTACTATAACATATAAATCTAGAAAAAAAAAAAAAATAAAATAAAAGGAATATGAACTGAGACTTTCTTGGTTTAAGATGGAAAACATAGCAAAGCATCGAGAAGTCATGTTTGTGGAGCTAATTGAAGCAGCAAGTCGCATAGATGAGAACCCAATAGAAGTTTATACTGCATAAAATCATAGAAAAAGAAAAAAAAAGATAGCTATAAGTTAGTTTATCCTATAATGTCTTGCATGAGTATCAGAGATAGCATAAAAGAGAGTTTGCTTGCTAAGAGTGCTCATTAAACTACATGCCAAAAAAAGAATATATCTCATAAGTCTTTTTAACAGAAAAACAGATATCAAGTAGGTAATCGATCTTCCCCCTCCTCATCTTCCTCTTCCTCTTCATCTCCAACTTCAAATCATGATCCAAAGTGGATTGGAAGTATATGAAATGTTGTAGTTATGCAGAGAGAGGAGAGAGGGAAGTTAAGGGCTTAGGTGTGAACGATCATGTAGAGAGTGAGCAAGTGTAGGAATAGGGGGGTATTCATAATTTTTTCTATGGGGGTGGGGGTGTGTGTGGGTAGGGGTGGGGTTATTCAAACGCAGCCTATGTAGACTAGAAAAAAATGTCCAGAATGCTTCAAGATAGCTACATAACCTTGAACACAAGCTTTATTCACTAGTTTTGCAAATTTCAATTTTTTCACAAAATGCTAAGGTATTTGTGAGTAACCTTGAACATAAATTGTCTTTAACAGTGTCGTATATTGAGAAAACTTACCTTGTATACCTTGAACACTTGCCTTAAAATCAATGTATGAATCGGTTCTTCCCCACACTTTGAGCTTGAAAACCACTTCCCATTATGAATGTTTAGTCCACACAATTGCAAAGTATAAATAAGGATTAAGGATAGTGATGAAAAAGCTAAGAAAGAGAAACGAAATATACCTATGTTAGACATGGGCCGCCCCATGAAGTACTATGTTTCAAAGTCCTTAGGTAACGTTAACCTTACCACTTGCTCATATGGGAATGTGTCTCACTCCCATATTTCTGGAGCCAATAAGAGGAATTCCTTTCTCATTCCTTCTCCAATTCTTTTAAGTTCAAGTCCCTATTGTTAGATATCATGGGTTTTTTTTTTTAAGAAAGTAATTTTATAAATTGGTATTGGCTCAAACTTTATGATATAACCTATATACTTTAGGTACATGTCAGGAGGTTTGTTGATAGTGGAATATAAGCCATGACCGGTCCACTATTGCCTAAACATGCACTAGAGAGCCTAAGAATGGCCTAAAAGATCATCAAGACCATTGGCCTATGAAAAATCCATAGTCAGTTATGCCTTAAAGCCATGTCCCAATGAAGGGCGATGAGCTCGAGAGCTTGACCTTAGACCTTAACTCCAAAAGACCTTTATGCATCCTTATCTCGACTTGAGACCATGATGGGAGGGGGGGGGGGGATGTGGCTGGCGGGCGAAGGTTACGTCACCAGCTCGACCCTCACTCCATGCAACCACAACCACAACCAGCCTCGTCACCTTGGAAACTAGGTTAACTACTAGATGGACATTCGACTTAATAGAAAAGATTTAGTGGACCCTATTCTGGTATGGTCATGAACTATAAATAACCCCTCCCTCCATAGTATAGGAGAGACAATTTTTACTTAAGTGAATATCCTTTTGATAAATCTTTGGAGAAAGACCCATAGACTGACTTAGGCATTAGAGTAGCTATGCTAGGTAAACCTTCAAAGTATCTTTGATCGCTTTTTCTGTGTTTACAAGGAGCCAACCTCTACTGGTGGAATCAGATTGTTCAACACATGGTGTTGTCTATGGGAAAACCTCCTCCTATTTCTTCCTTAGATCATCTTCTTCAATTGACGCTCTCATAATCCTCAACATTCTCACTTAAAAAAAAACCATAATAGATAAAAAGAAGCTTTTGATACTGATCATGCCGAGACCTCAATAGAGTTAGAACCAGCTTGATCTAACTTCTACTCAACTATTAGTTGCTCCAATAGATGGGGCGCAAAACCCTAAAATTTCAGGACTCTTAGAAAATAATTCTCGAGCTAAAAACCGAAATTGAAACCCTAAAACCAACCCAAGTTGAAACCGAACTCTAGAAACTCTAAATAAGAACAAATATGAATTTCATAACCTTAAGAAAAAGAGAACCTTAAAAACTAAAAGGAAAATCCAATAATCATTCAATTCAAAATCCGTATGCTAAACAATTTATCTATCTAATCCCTAACACGTAAATCGAGACAGTATCACTAAATTTTTTCAAATGACAAAATTATAAAACCTTAAAACTTTCAATGAATCTTAAAACAAAAAATTTAAATTAATACCAAAAGTCAAATTGAGTCGACATATAGCACTAGAAGTCCTAAACTCGACTAAATAATCACAAGAACTATAAAATATTAAATCATAGAAACAAAGTGAACATAAATTTTGAACCAAACATATAGTATTACTATAAGCCCCTAGATTTTATAATCTTGTGAGTAAAACTTAAAATCAAAAGTCAAACTGAAACCCTAAAGTCAACCTAGGTCAATAACAAGTCCTAATAGACTTAGATTCAGGAATCCTACACGCAAAATCCTAAAACAATAGGATAACTTTAGATTATGATTTGAAATAATGTCTCATAACCTAAAAAGCTTAGATTCGCTAAAAATACGTTCATTTCGAACCCAAACGAGATCAGTTTTCAAAATCAAGGTCCTATCACACAAAGTGGTAAAAATATTCTAACAATATATTAGACTCATAATGAGATAAGGAATCATAAAATATCTGTTACAAAATTTTTTCGGCTTCTAAAAACATTAGATATAACCTGTTTACATGTATTTTTATTACTATCAATAATTTATTTGTTTTGTTTACTGTTCATTTACTATTTACTATTATTAACCTCTCTCTACTTTTTTTTACACCTATCTCTTATAATTTTTCCCGTGCAAAACTTTACTACACTTTTTGCTTAACTTCTCTTATACTTCATTTCATTTTTTCTACTTAAACTAATTTTTTACCTCTCTTTTATCTTGTGGCAGTTGCTACGTGCCCCACTCCCCCTCTCCCCAATTTTCTTTTCTTTTTCATTTATTTTTACATCTTTTATCGCTTCTTTTTCCCTCTATAAATACCCTTCCTCTCATTCACTTCTTACATACTTTTCTTTGACCATAACAAAACTCTACCAAAATTTCTTCATAACTTTTCACACTAAAATTTTTCTCTAACACTTTCCTTTCCTCTTTCATCTGTACACAGATCCTAAGTTCTCTCAAATTCTTCTTTCATTAACTACCTTAGGTAAGCAGTAAACTCCTCCATAGATTATGTTATATGACATGAAAAATATGTATGTTGTATTTTCCATATGAAATCCCCATGATGCATACACTAGGGATTAGAAATGTAAAGACAAAATACTGTTCATATCAATTTTAATTTCATGATCATGTTTATGTTTATGTTTATGTATTGTTCTTGTTACTAACTTAACTTTCTATATATTAACAGTATATGTAACACTCATTATTTAGAGCCTAAATGCTCACCAATCTAACATTTATTTTTCTCTCTTGAAATTCATTTATTTACTTACTTTTGAGACTTGTCCATTATCTAAGTCTCAGACCTGTCCTTAATCAAGAAACAAAAGGGACTTGTCTATAATCTATGTCCGAAGAGCCTTGACAATTAATCTAAAATTCCCATGATTTTCTTATTTTGTTTGCTTTTCTTTATTCATGAGACTGACGATATTCAAGTCCTTGGGAGTCTTGATGAAACCTAAGACTCCCAAAATTATTTTCTTGCTTTTTTGATTATCTTTATGAGACTTGTCCAACTCTAAGTCCTGAGAAGTCTTAAAATGAATCTAAGACTATTGATTTTCTTTGATTTTTCTTTTCTTATTTCATGGAACTTGTCCATCTCTAAGTTTCGAGAAGTCTTGATAACAAGATAAGACTTTCATATTTTTGTTCTTATATTTGCACATTTGAATTCTATACTTTTATTTCTTTACATGAATTTGTAAATTATCTCATAATGTAACTACTAAGTTCATATTTATGCATGATCATATGATGATATTGTTGCCTTAATAAAATTTTCAAAATGATAATATGGATTATTTTTCTTTTATATAAAAATGGAGCTAAAACTCTCAAGAGCAATGATTTTTAATGCCTAGAAAGAATTTTCATTAAGACTTAGGATAATTGTTCGAAATACAATCTTTCCAAAATACTAAAATAAATTTATCATATATTTCTAATGTTGATAATCCTTTGTTATGCAATTTTTTCTTAAGAACTTATTTATAAGGCATATACCAATGTTTTGATAAACACTATGAATAAAACAATATTCCTAAAACAAACTTTAAAATCAACTCACAAGTTAAAATCCACTTAAAAATAAGATTGGTATAACATTGACGGAATCAAGTTTTAAGAAGTAAATTCATTTTTTTTTATGAAGTTAAGCAAATATAAAAATAATAGTTATAATAATTCGACACCCACTTATAACAAACTAAAAATTTTTGTTTTCTTTCAACAACCCCTTAAAGGTCCATGTGTTGAAAAATTATGAATTGAGAAAGAGTGATTAGGAGAATAAAACTTTAGAATAAGTCATTCACTTAATATTTCTCATATTCAAATAACTAAGACATTTTAAAGATGATACAACTAAGAATGATTTTCTTCACAACCATATAAAGATTCATGTTTTGGAAAATAATTAGTTAAAAGAAGTTTAATATGAAAATAAAATATTCATGGACTCAAAATAAACATGAAATCATAATTTCCTTAAATCAAATTTCACAATTGCAGAATCTAAGAATATAAAATTTATTTAAGAATCAAATATAGGAAAATTTTCAAAGAGGAACACATTTAGAATTTCATGCTATAAATAAATAAATCCATGTCACATAAAATAAATTTTTAAGTAAATTTTTGAACAAATATAAAACCTTTGAGATTCTAAAATATATATATTGAACGATGATTTTTGTTGTTAAATCACATGCTTACAAAATATCATGTTTAATCATAAGTTAAAGAATGACCTTTCACAAAACTCATTTTTTACAAAGATTGTTTACAAATTTTATTTTAAGACAACATCACTTGGATCATGCATATGATATGAATTATTGTCAACATTAAATGATTTTCAAAAATAGAAATATTTACAGTTTTGCTATAAAAATGACTAAGTGAAGTAAAACTTGGGAAAATTTTCAATTTAAGCACTGGAACTTTCGGGTCTGATCTGAACCGACCAATTTTGAAATCTAAATGGCTTTGAATGTTAAAAATAACCATAGAAATAGATATATCTTTTCGATTAGGTAGAAAATGACTACTAATATGCGAAATTTTGAGTTAAAATGAGCAAGTTATGGCCATTTTAAGTTTAAATTTCTCTTAATCCGAATTTTGACGAAAATAACTATATAGAATTAAAAAGTTTAACTTCTATGAAACAATCATTCAAGATATTTCTTTTGTCAAGGTGACGAAGAATACAAAACTCCCTTTCCTAAGAATTATTACGACTAAGCAGATTATGATATGGACGAGTGAGTTTTCCCTCATAATTTTGTTATCTTGCTTGTGCTTATAGATAGTTGCACTATATCTATAGGTACAAGATAAAATGATTATGTATGGGGTTATAGGTTTATATGTAACTGCTTCTATGTGTGTGTGACAAGGAATGCGAAGCATATCGAAATCAACAAATAATGTTAGTACTATTATGTGTTGCTTATACATGTTTGATGCTCGTTTGATCACCTTCAAGTGTACTTTAATTATACTTGGCTTTGATATAAAATAAATGAACATGCATTGCATCCGTCGAGTTACATGTGGTAGACCGCTACTCCTACATGAACAATTGGAAGGGCAAGAGGTCAAGCTTATTCTTAGGGAACTAAGATGTATCGAAGATACATCCTAAGGATAAGCCATGCCGATCAATCGCTAAGAGTAGTGTGCACTCGAGAACTAGTAGTGAAGATCATGTGGACCTTCAAATACCACTCCTTAAATATGGAGAGCGTAAATATGTTCTATGTATGGTTTCTGGATACCCATATATAATTGTTTATATCATGTAGTTGTTGCATAGAATGCATAGCATATACGTGAAATTAACAAACTTGTTTGAATTACGGTGCGAATAAAAGGGAATATCTCACTAAGCACATTGTGAGCTTAAACCCCCATAGATCTTTGTCCAAACAGGTATACCTGTGGCTCCATTCAAGGATCGAGACGTTAAGGGGATCGTTGAAGAAGTGGGAGCATAGGATGAATTACTTTCTTGAAATTTCTTTTTGAGCTATATATGATATGTTAATATTTTGGAGACTAGAGGAAAATTTATTTATGTAGACTTGAAGGCATTAGCGGGGGTATGCCTCTAAGAATTGTAATTGACCTTATTTATGTTTGAAAAAAAAAAAAATAATTCTCTTACCTTGTTACTTAATTGATTCAATATAAATTGCGCTACTCCGATGCATCCTATTGATTATGATGTATGCCTTGTGCATAATATGGAAGCCTTTGCGTGACTAAGGTAGTTATTCATAGGCTTTAATATTATGTATGGTGTGCTGTCACGTTTAGAGTATCCCTCGCGGCATGACATAAGGAAGCTCTTAAGTTTCCAAACCCAGAGCCCCTGTTGTAGGCAAGCTAATATTTTAGACCTTGACGTATCCTAGAGCTTGAGAACCTATTAACAACTTGCACATAAGAATGTTAAGAATGACCATTCTAACACCCTTTTACAAGCTAGAATCATAAAGCTAGAAGGCTTGAAGGACCTTCACCTGAGGAATAAGCTTCTAGTGTAAACAGAGTGAGTATCTACTTGGTTGCCTCAAAATATGATAGGGCATGTTAAGAAAAAAGTGATTTTGACATAGAAAATTGAGTCGAACAAGCTCAGACACGACCCTAAAAGACATAGTAAAACTATGAACACTTAGTGAAATTACGAGAAGGAATGAGGCTATGGCTAGAAGGAACAACCACGAAGAGAAGATTTAGTCGATTGACAATATTGACACATAAAAAAATGGTGATGTGAAGAAAACAACATACGAACAAAATTTCTTGTATTCATTAATCAATGAATTACAATCGTGAGGCCATGTCGGGGGATAACAACTATAAGCTTCATAACAAAGCTTGAGAACAACCTATGCACTTTCCCCACAATTTCGCAATGACATGAAATCTCTCACTCATAATAAGATGGGGAGCATCTAGGACAGTTTGGACCTGACTCACGTCAAGAACCCCTACAGGGGCCTTAGCTTAGCCCTCCTTTTGCGTAGTTCGGGAGTGAATGTGGGGTTGGAAATGACAGTAGGAAAAACCTGTTGACTCTTTCCTCGAACAACGTCCTTAACCATAGTTCTCTTCCTCTAACTCTCATGGGGTGATCACCTCCTTCCTCACCTTCCACTTTGTCATCCTCATCATGTTCTTCCTCTACAACATCAACAAGGACTTCACTAAGCTGTAAGGTTAGGAAGCCAAGGTCTAAGTTCGAACACCTCTATAATATTTCTTTCCATATTACTTAGCTATGTCCTTCGCAAGCCTTTGTTGGAGTTCGTCTCACTAGTCACTCTTAAAGAGTTTCTTTATGACTCTCTTCTTGGTCGGTTCACTCATGAGCTGTCCACTCTCCAAGCTCACCATACAAGCCTACAAGAGAGGAGAGAATTTAAAAAAATAATAACAATGATAATGATAATAATAAGTGAAAATAATCTTACCTTCAGATTTCCCACTCTCAACTGATGCATAGCCTCCTCCTTTAGCTTGTTGAGCTTTGATAGGATTAGCTCAGCTTTCCTTCTTTGCTTATTAAGTTTCAAAGTGGTGTCCTTCAATTGGCGAGACAGGAAGTCCCATTGATGTTTCACATTTGTTAGTTTCTCTCAATATTAGTTTTGATGGTAATGAAAAGATCATTGTTTACTAACAAATTTATTAAGTGTGAAGTCGTCAAGTTATAAAAACTATAATCAAGTATGATTGAAGTTCTATGGAAATGTTTTTCAAAAAGAGATGCAACTTAGAGACTAATTTAATGACTAATTGGAAAGTTTTTTTTTAAGAAGATTATACCTCTCAAAGAGTAACTCATAAGGTAAATGTGTTGTTTGTTAACAAAACGATAACACTCAAGAGTAACTTAGAGAGTAAACCTACTACAAGACAAAATACATAAGATTACGAACAACAAGTCACAAATCGATTTTTTTTTCAATTTCCTCATCAATTTAAAGACCCAACTCTAAAGTTGAATGTATTTGGGTAATACATTCAAATATGTTCCACAAAGTTAGTTAAATATCCAGGGGATTCAAGTTTTCATCTCATTAAAGTCTTATTCTTAATTTCCTTTTTTTTTTTTTAGGACAAAAAGCTCAATTTATTCGAAGTTCAAACTCTACTTTCAAGACATCATGTTGAAGGAAAAATCATACTAGCAAAACTATTTTCATATTCAACACAAAAAAATTCTTTTATATGATTCATTTAAACCACTATGAATAATGATAATGCTTATCTGTGATTTATAACGGATAGCTAATCATACATACGAATGTGTTTCAATATATCTCGCTTTTATTTTAATTTTAATTATTCTGCTTAAGAGTACAATAATATTTTTATTCTAGTTTGACCACATCGATAATATTTCTTTATCCATAGTAAAATACCTAGCCATTGTTGATAAATCAACAACATCGCTTCAATTTAGTATTTGAGAGGTTTCAACTTTTGAATTGTTGTCACACCCCCATAAGGTACCTTAGAAGTATAGATACATCGTACGTCAAACTGGAGTCACAGACACCGTATGAAACCATTTGAGGCTCCCAGAGAGGCATATGAACATCAAACTTGTAGAATACTCCATAGTGTGGACAGTTATATAGGGCCGAGGGTTGTTTAAAATAAGAAAAATTGCATATATATATATATATATATATACACAAGACAAACAAGAATTACATTTCATAGAACTTACATTGAGTTCCTAACTATTACATCAAAATTATTTTTCAATTGCTAAACTCAAAACTTCTTTACATAAACTTCAAAACTCTCTCCAACCCATATCGACTCTTCATATTCCTTTCTTTCTAGCTTCTATCTCTAATTTTCAACTAGTCCATTTGATTCCTAAAATCAAATAATCTGTTGGGGCATTATCACAAGAAGTTTAGTGAATATTATAATCTTAACATAATTCAAATAAATTCAATCAAGTTTAATTATCAACCATATGCAATGCAACACTCAACCATTGAAATATGCATAGTTTAGATGGCTGGAATCCAAACCAATAGAGATTTATGCCATCTCTTGGGGGTTGAAGGACCAACTCTAGTAATTTATGCTCAAGAGAGACAAAGAACTAAGGAAGGAGAAATCCATTTTAAATTCATTTATATTTATTCATATACATATAAGAAACATAATCTTAACTTCACCTTATAACTTATAAACTTACTAAGTATTAGCCATCTCATGTCGACTCTCATCAGGCAACGTCCTTCGATGCCTACTTAGTTCCTATAAGGCTAACACTCAAGGGTAATCTACTAGATTCACTAGACTCTCTAAAGCATTACTTTAGGACCCAAAGGCTAATACATGATGTTACTACCATGTTATGCAAGTTATGCTATCGTGTAATGCTAGCCCAATTTATTTAAGGGTCAATTAAGGTTCATGTTAGATTATTTAGTGACTAGCAATTTCCAAACAATAAACAATACACATTTCACAATCAATGCCAATCAAATAGTTCTCGCTTCTAATATTAAATCTTGTCATTCATTCAATCACCATACATCATGCATTGTATCCATCCCCATACACAATCAATTTGTCTTATTATTAAAACTTGTGCTACTACTTTGTAAATACAAACATTGTGATAGGGTCAGAGTTACTTATATGTTATCCTGGCTAAGTTGTAGTAATCTTCTAGTGATTTCAAAGATTGATTTATTTGTTTCTCCTATGAAAAAGAATAATAATCACTCATCACCCTTCTTAATATATATTTTATTAAATTTTAGTATTCAAACTCACTTTTAATTTATTATTTTACATTTGACTGAAACATGAACTTACATTAAAACCTATTTGATTAGACACTAAGTAGGAACCCCATCATAGCTGTGAAAATCGTCCCACTAAGATACGAATAATTCTCTATTTTTTTTCAAATTATTTCTTTTCGTTTGTTAATAAATAATTCACTCTAAAAACATTATCATTTATTATTCACTTTCAAGTTTTAAATAAATTATTAACTTATAGGAAAACACTCATTTATTTTAGTAAACAACATGTGAAACAACATACACCCTTTATTATTTAAAGTCCAACATACTACAGTTACATCTAAGTCATTTATATATTAAGTCTATATTAAATTAACTTAACCACTTAATCCAATCATTAAATCATACTCAATTATTTGACTAGATCATTATCATGCATCAATTAGGACCTTAATTAATCTTAGTATTCTATTTTAGATCAATTTCGTTTTAGCTTCTTGTGGTTTATCAAGTCAAATTAACTTCAAGTCTATTAACTAGTCCCCATGATATTCAAAAGCCATATTAAATCTAATTTAGCTACTAAGTTATATTTGCTTATTCTAACAAAACATTGTCATATATCTTATAAGAGCTTAACTAGTCTAATTCATTTTAGTTCACTAAGTTTATTAAGTTAAGTTGGACTTAGATTTGTTAACTAAGTTCATTTTATAAGCTTAAGTTCCATGTTAACCCAAATTAGTTATTGAACCAATTGATTCACTTCACTCATTCCTAATTATGCAAGTGTTAACATATTATATCCTATATCATCTATTTATTTCATTTCATTTTATTTTTATCTTTATAGTATACATTAACATTTATTTTATTTTATTTTTTAAATAGGGTGAAACAGGGGAAAACATGAATCATGGCTGTGATTTTTATCATGAGCACAATCATGCCCGTGATTGTGTAAAAATCACATACCTAAGGCTATTTAGGGCTAGATCACGTCTATAAACCCCTAAAATTTTCAGTTAATTGTAAGTTTGATCTTAGAATTAAAAGTCAACTGGAACCCTAAAGGTCAACACAAGTCTAGTACAAACCCTAGAATTAAGATCTGACATTCCTGTATTCCTTAATCCTAGAAAACGAAGTTGAGATAATTAGTGATAATAGTTCGTAATAACTTAAGGAAACATAAAATATCATATTTGTGAATTTAAAGTGTCCTTCGGACTCAAACGAGATTAGTTCTCGAAAAGCATGTCCCGGAGCCCGGAATAATAAAAATATTTCGATAACATCGTTAGGACCAATTTAATACAAGGATTTCAAAAATATCAGTTTCATAATTTTTCGGTAACTAAAAATAATATATCACATTTATACGTGTATTTTCTTACTACCGATATTTTACTAGTCACATCTGCTTTACATTACACTATTCATTACTATTATACACTATTCTTTTATTTATTTTTTCTAACACCTACTCTTACAACACCATAACATATTATCTTCACTTTTTACCTTTCCCATAACTTTATATCGTATATATCTTATATATTATTACTTTTAATTCACAAAATTACAAAAAAATCAAATCTCTTCTCCCTACACTCTACATGGCCGGTGCCTCACCCTCTCTCTCTTCCTCTATTTATTTTCAATTTTTCTTTAATTAAATCACTCAAAAATAACTCCCCATTTCCTTGTAAATACCCCCTCCTCTTTCAGTTCATTCACACATCTTCTACTCACAAATTCCCCTCTCAATTACTATCCCAAAACTCTCTAAAATTCTCTCACAAACCCTCTTCTTCTTCTACAAACACTTTAGGTAAGAATTTTCTTTAGATTTTTTTCCCATGTCATATAACTTTACATGACCATGGTGTGAGTTTCCTAAACTTAATGTTATGGAAGCCACACTATGTTCATGTATTGTTCTTATACATGAAAATATATTCATGTATTTCTATGTTGTTATTTTACTTTTACTCATATTATTATTGATTCTATGATAGTCTCTTATATATGAGTAACTAGATATAATTATGTACTTATATATAATCTTTAGAGCATATAAGCTCATTGTTATTTATTTGCTTTTAAGCAATTTATTTATTTATTTATTTCATATTATTTTAAGACTAGTTTCTAGTCTTAGACTTGTCCTCATCAAGTCAAAACAATTTTTGCTTTCTTTTTCCTATTTTCTTTTAGGACTTGTCTATTATTAGTCGGGATACCTTGATAAAGCTAAGGTTCCCAATAGTTGATATTTCTTTACTTGCTTATTTCACAAATTATTATGTAATTCTCATGTTTTCTTTTCATATTCATGATCATGCATGAACATATTGATTTTGTCTCAACAAGATAAAGAAGGAAAAGTTTTATTAAAATAGAAGTTCTTCTCTAAAAATAAATTTTTTTCATAAAAACTTAGGAATTTATCTTAACAAATCTTTTTTGAAATCTAGAGGAGTTCATTATAAATTTTAAGAACATAGGAATTTTTATATACATACATACACTATACAAAGTTATAAAAAAAGAAAGGAATTCTTGATTAAACAAAAGTTTTACTAAACTTCACTTTTCATCCATACTTTGAACTTCAAAAGACTATTTTGACAAACACCAAGATATTTCCTTTAGAGTGATCTTAAGAAATAAAATTAATAAACAACTTAGGAAATCATTTCTTTAAATTTATAATTATTACTACTTTCAAAAGTATTAGAAACTAAGTATAAGAAATTTAGAAAATGGAAATCATTCTTTTGAAATTTAAAAAGACTAAAGAAATGGAATTAAGGAAAAGAAAATACCCATTCAAAATGACTTGAGAAGGTTTCTAACAAACTAAAAAGAAATTTTCAAAAGTTTTACTTTTCCAAAGTTTTAGAAGACTTTATTTTTACCAAAAATTTATGGTTGAGACAACTTCATTAATTTCATGCATTTAACATGAATAAATGAATATATATATATATATATATATACACTTTTCAAAGGTCTTACAACTATTTCTATCTATTTGATACAAGTTTTTTTTTTTTTTTTTTTTTTTTTTTTGTAAAAAAAGAAAGTAAGTTTTGGAAAATTCATGGTGAATCTGATCACCACTGTTTCGGAGATCAGATGACTTAGTTTGATAAAAACATTTTAGAATTGGATAGATCTTTTCAAATAGGTAGAAAAAAATATATTATATATGCAATTCCGAGTTAAAATGACCCAGTTACGACCATTTTAAGTTGGAATTTCTCTCTATATGAATTTTAACGATCTTATGACATAGTTTTTGATAAGTACCAAAATCAAAAAGAAATACTCATATTAGGTATTCTTCTTAATTAGGTGTTTCTCGAGGAGGATTGTTCATTCACGAAAGATTATTACAATTAGTAGAAATATCGAATGACTCATCCATTAGAAGAAAAGTATCATCATGGCTGAGTGAGTTTATTTCCCTTTAATTCTCATACTTATGATTGTGCTTGTAAATTTAGTTGCATTAGAATTTAGGCAAGATAAAATGGAAATTATATGATAAGATGTTGAAAGAATATTAAGTATATTGAAGCATGAATTGCTTGCAATAAAGTTGTATGTGTTTTATTACATTGAAGTGTTTGAAATTGGTTGCTCACTTGAAAAAAATTAAAATATAACGACTAGACTTTAATTAAGAATTTATACATACACTTTATATGTTAAGTCACATTGCATTCGCTATTATACAAATGGTGGGACAAGTGTATGATAGTGATAGTAGGCATAACGGTATATCATGTAAGTGGCGAGTAGGAGCCGGTAAAAACTACATAAATTGATGGATAGTAGGAGCCTATAATAACTACATGTTTTTGATGGCGTATAGGAGCCAGTAAGATCTATAAAAATATTTTAAAAAGAATTTGTAGCCGTAATTGGCCGAAATACCTAACCCAAATGAAGATGATTCATTCAACATATGATTCTCAGAAAGTCATATGTCTTGTATGCTCATGTGTTTGATGCATTTCATTTGCTCGACTAATAAACTTGGTTGATATTTTACTTCAAGTATGAATTTTGGGATTTACTCACTAAGCTCGTAAGCTTACGCCTTATAGGTATTTACATTCTCAAGAACACCTATTTTTGTACTCGAGGCCTCATCATATCTGCGTAAGTATTCTTTTGAAGCTTTTTTGGAAACCTACTTTAAGAATTAGATTACAATTCCTTTGAAATTTTTGATATAGTATTTAAATATTGTAAAGACTATTTCGATCTTTGGGATTTAGTGGGGGTATGCCCCTAAGAATCATGTAATAGACCTTTGGTTATTAATATGATGATCTATTTTATTTCTTGTATGTTCATTTTTTTTACTTGCTTAGACCACACTTCCCAAAAACGTTTCCTATTATTGTGCTAGACACCTTACATGTAATACTAAGACTTTCGCATGACTAAGGAGGTCATTTTCGAGTCTTGATATTATATGTGGCGGGCTAACACGTTTAGGGTATCCTTCGGGGCGTGACAATATCTCTGATTTTGAGATTTGAAATTTTAAAATAACCCAAGGCTAACGAGAGCTAAATCACACCCATGATTGATCAAAATTTTTTAAAACAGAGCCATCATGGATGGAATCTTGCCCATGATTGCTCGAAATTTTCTAATTCGATGCTACTAAAGGCAGTGTTATGCCCGTGATTGATAACTTATATAAAGTTACGTTTTTCTTATGCTTTTTACTCTTATTTTTTTCAACTTATAGACATCATACTTCAATCAAAATATCATATAAATAGCATATAAAGTCATTTTCATAACTTTTAACACTTCTATACTCTTATTACTTCATCAAATGTCTCCAAATCACTTCATCAAACTCCTTCTCCACACATGCAAAATCAAATTAGATTTTTAGTTGTATGTTCATATATATCTTATTTATCAATTTTATCACAAACTTAACTCATATCTAGCTCTAATTCATCATTTTCATGCATATACAACAATCAAAGTAAAGAAAACATCTATACTTACTTGTTTGACAAATTTATCTAATTGGATCTTCTTTACTACTTTCCTTCCTTAGTTGATTAAGCTACATCATGCTTGATCCCCATCATCTATCTTGTGTTCTAACTATAAATTCTTCTAGAATTTGAGATTTTAAAGTACAATTTTGAGAAAGAAAAGAGATGAAGAAGAAAGAGGAAGAGAGAAAATGTAGTGAAGTGAAAGGGAAGGAGGAAAACAAAGAAAATAAGGTATCAAAACCAAAAGGAAAAGAAATATAAGAATAAGGTTTAAGGAATTTTAAAGATATTTTTGGGTTGGGCTTCAGGCATTAAACTTTCATATGATTATAGTAGATTCTAAAAATAATTGGAAAATAATTTGAGAGTCTATTTATGAGAAATTAATAACTCAAAATAAGGATTTATTTTGTTGGTTCAATTTTTGAGAAATTAGTATTTAGTTTGGGTCTAGACTTAAGACCTGATATTTTTAAATAGGTAGATGAATTGAAAACTTATGGGGATTTAGGAAATGGAGGTTAAACTAAAATTTAAGGGTTTAGGGTTTTGCAAAACATTTAAGTTACATTTTTGAAGGTGTAGGGAATTGAAATGTCACGTCTTAAAAAGTATTATAAACGTGGCAGTCCACCGTACTCAATATTAAAGCTTAGGAATGACAACCTTAGTCATGCAAAAATTTCAATATTGAGAGCAAGGTGTACTTACATGAAAATATGAGACTTGTCTTTATAATTAAGTAGTTTAATGAGATAACAATAAATAGAATTCTAGGATAATAAAACATAACTTTATAACTTAAGGAGTGAGTCTTATATCCTCGTCAAATCTTAAAATTATACGATCTGGTCTTTCAAAAACAAAGTTCAAAAGTTAAATTCTATAGAAGAAATTTTATGGGAGTCTACACCAAAACTATCTCATAAACTTCTTCCAAAAGCTCCTTAATCTCCTTGGTCATTACTTGAGAAAAGATCCCTCTCAAATATAGTTACAATTATTCGTGATGCAACAAAAATCTATAAGGGTATAAGAACACTAGCTTAGTGAGATAAATTCCTACATTATGTAATTGAAACAAATGACAAATAAGTTTGTTAGCAAACATATGAAATGCATCATCCATATGATCACACAAGTACATATGATTAACTAGAAACCATAGGTAGAATGGATTTACGCCCTCCATGTCTAGAGGTTAGGGAATACTTTGAATAAAAGGGGTCTTTCTAACTATCTAACTCTATTGAGTTCCAAACAACCACTAATACTTAGTCCTCAGGCTTTGTGGCTAAAGCGATCGATCCAGGATAAATCCTCCATGAGGCAATTTTCCCTGAACAAATTAGTTCTTCATGCTGAAGCTAGGTACCTGACCTTTTTGGTCCCACGTGTAGGAATAGTAGTGAAAAGACATGTGACTCAATATTTTGTCATGTAAGCCCAATTTATTAATTTGCTTCCAATCATGTTAAAGATCCATTTAAGGGTGACCATTAAATGATTTGACACTTGACAATGTAAGGAGGAAACAAGACTATTAATCAATAATTCAAGTTTCGATATACTTAACATGTATTCACCAACATCGTAATACACAAGCATTTCCATTTTTATCCTTGTCTTATTTTAGTGCTCTATTTACAAGCTCAAATAAGAATATGAAAATAACGAAGAATTAACTCACTCAACCATTTGTCGAAACTCCTAGTCAAAGTAATCTTCAAGAAAGGGAGCGTCGATATCCTCATCACTTGAGGAAAAAAAATACGCAAAATGAGTATTTCATACTAGTTCTACTAAAATTTCTAACTTTATTAATTCCATTCACAGTGATTTCCTTGCTATGAAGATTGAAACTTAAAATAGCAACAAATTTCTTGTTTTGATTCCAATTTTCGCATATGGGTAGTCGATTTCCACCTACTATGGATAATCTATCCATTTTAAGGTTATTTCAAACAATTAAGGTCATTTAGGTCTTGGAATCACGCTATACAGAATGCGCCTAGACTTTTCCATATTTGGTTTCTAACACTTTTTACAACTTTTACCTCATGTAAACTCCCTATGTCAATTTCTACCTACTTTGAATTATCCATTTTTAAGGTTATTTCAAACATTCAAGGTCATTTAGGTCTTGGAATCACGAGGTATAGATTGCACCCAGATCTTTCCAGATTTGATTTCTAACACTTTTTACAACTTTTTACCTCATATAAACTCCCTATATCAATTGCTTATTACTTGAAAATCATGAACCAATCATAATAGTTTATAGTACATATCCTAATGATGTTACTCTGTCACGCCCCAAAGGATACCCTAAATATGATAGTCCGCCACGCTCAATGTTAAAGCTTAAGTATGATAACCTTAGTCATTCCCAAAAGCTTTTATATTAAGTGTAAGGCATGCTTTCACAACTTTAGAGGACCACACATGGAATTATAAGCTTAAGAAGGTACAATAACATATTAAGAAAAAAAGGATTCATAATATTCAATTACTTGTAACAACGATCTCTACAACTTAGGGACATTTCCCTTTTTCACTAATCTATTACAAGAATATTTTACATCTTATTCAACACTAAACTTCATCTAGAATTTTCCTAATCCATAAAGAAATTACTTGACTGTAGGATCCTCGTGCCTTAACCACAAATAGGGAAATTGCAAAAGATATCTATGGGGGTATAAGCTAACAGGCTTAGTGAGAATTATTTCCATAAATAACTTCTTGTAACAAAATTTCAAACAAGTTATTTAATCAAACAAATGGAATGCAACATACACATGGGCAAACAAGGCATATAGTTTTCTGGAACTATATGTTGAATGGATTTGCGCCCTTCATTCGGGGTTTGGTGATACATAACCTCAAAACAAGTAGTTTTAATAAAAAGTTTTATGCTTGCGATCAATATTTCCAAGCATATGAAATCTACTTGAATTAAGCCTTGCTTTCGGATCTTCCGCCAAGCATTTCCTTTTCCATAATATCACCAAGCAATTGCTTTCGGATCCTTCGCCAAGTGTTGCTTTCGACATGAGCTTACTATCCTTCTCACCCGAGGATAATAACCCAAATGCAATGTGACTCACTTCGTGGTATGCATGAATCCATTTATTTATGATATCATAACATTATTATTATCAAGTTTAAGGTGATCAAAGCATTTCATACAAAGCAAGTGTTATACTAAAACAAACATTTTAAATCAATTCCGGCCTCGATATTCTTAGGATTCTTTCAAAGAATTAATTAACATGCATATCTATTTTCCTTTTCCTAACTCTAATGCAGCTAAATTACAAGCACAACAAGTATAGCATTTAAAGGAAATAAACTCACGATGCCATGTCGACTATTCCTCTACGCGGATGAGTCGTTCACACACTCCACTCGATCGAAATAATCTTCGGGATATAGGTATCCTTCCTCGGAGTAACCTAGCCAAAGAAAATACCCACAATGAGTATTTCTTAATGATTTTCTTGAATTTTGACAAGACAATGTCAAAATAACGTTGAAGTTCTTATAAAGGAAAGTTCCAACTTAAAATGGCCATAATTTGGTCATTTTAACTCGGAATCGTGCATATAATATACCGATTTCTACCTACTCGAAAAGATCTACCCATTTCTAAAATTATTTTTAACAAACAAGGTCATATAGGCTCTGAAAAAGTGGCGACAAAATTCACCACGGATTTTCCAATGCAAAAACAACTTTGGTTCAATCAATCAAAATTTGTTTGATAAATACTTAGTTATCTATATAGATGAAAAATTATTTTTTTATGGTTACTTAGCTCATATTTATTCATGCTCAAGTGTTGTTGTCCATTCATGTTGCTCAAATAAAATCATGCCGGTTTTGGAGTTTTAAAAAAATATAGTTTACAAGAATTCACTCTTGTAAATCTCTTGAAATGAATATTTTGTTTTCTTTGTTTT
The DNA here is from genome assembly GCA_024138025.1 of Combretum micranthum. NCBI lineage: Eukaryota > Viridiplantae > Streptophyta > Magnoliopsida > Myrtales > Combretaceae > Combretum > Combretum micranthum. The sequence continues at coordinate 48,060 of JAMXBD010003707.1, read as the reverse complement.
CCAAAGATGTTTTATGTTGGCTTATATATTTCCAAGTAATTTTTTGGAAATAACTTTTCTTCTTTCTATGTTTTCTATATTAATACTATTTTTCCTATTTATCTTTCCTATACAAATTTTTTTGTCTATTTGTTTGCAAAAATCTTTTATTTGAAAATTCCTCATCCTTTCCTCATATTATGTTCTTCATAGAAATTATCCTTACATAAAAATTTATTTTCTTTATAAAAACAAAGTGTTTTAAGAAGCTTTTTATAGTAGGAGTAGTTTCTAAAATCTTAGTGGTTTCTTCTTGTAACTTTAAAAAGAGATAACTTTATTTTTGTTTTAAACCATAAATCTTCTATTTTATATAAACTTGTTTCTATGTGTCAAAATCTCCTTTTTGTCAATTATTTCTAAAACTTGAAATCTTGGACAACAATTTAAATGACCATGAACTATGAGAAAATAATAGTAAACAAAGTAATATAAATAATAAAGTCAAGTATTGGGAGTCTTAGCTTTTTCAAGGCTCCGGGACTAAGAAGTAGACTAGTCCCAAAATAAAAATAAAATGAAAGAAAGAAAAATTTGTTTTGACTTGATGAGGACAAGTCTAGGACTAGAGACTAGTCTTAAAATAACAATGAATAAATAAATTGCAACGGAGTTAATAAATAAATTGCAATGAAATAATAAATACATTGCATTGCATAAAAATAAATAAATTGTAAGTGAGCTTATATGCTCTAAAGAATATGTGTATATATATATAGATAATAATACTTAGATATAATAACAATAAATGAATAAAAATAATAACATAAACATAAAAATTTTTATAAACAAGAACAATACATGAACATAATGTAGCTTCCATAACATTTAGCCTTTGGAAACTCACACTATGGTCATGTAAAGTTACATGACATGAGAAGAAAGAAAATGATATGGAATGGTTACCTAAAGAAGACTTTGGTATTGTTATGTGATTATGGTTTTAGTTATTGGAGAAATTGTTTTGGAATAAATTTGAGAGAGTTTTGAGAGGATATTTTGAGAGAGTTTTGAGAAGAGATTTTGAGAGAGTTTTTGTATAGAATTTGTGGGTAGTAAATGTGTGAAAGAAGTGAAAGAGGAGGGGGGTATTTATAAGAAAATGTAGAGTGATTTTTGTGTGATTAAAATAAAACAAAAATAAAACAAATTGAGGAAGAGAGGGAGGGGATAGGTGCCGGCCATAGTGAGGAGAGAGGGAGAGTGTTTTTATTCTTTTGTATTTTATGGATTAAATGAAGTAATAAATAAAGTAGATGTGAAATAAAGTTATGGGAAAGGTAAAAAGTAAAAGTTATAGGTTATGGTGTGTGTAAGAGTAGAGGTAAGAAAAAGTAGAGATAAAAGAATAGTGTAGAATAGTAATGAATAGTGTAATATAAAGTAAATATGACTAATAAAGTACCGACAGTAAAAAAAATATGCGTATAATGCGATATCTGTTATTTTTACTTACCGAAAAATTACAGAATTGATATTTTTGAAAACCTTATATTTTTACGAGTCTAACGGTATATTCGGAATTTTTATTATTTCGGACTTTAGGACACGTTTTTCGAGAACCATGTCCGATCGGGTTCGAGACGAGTTGCGGTTTTACTAATCTAATCCTTTTACATTACCTTAGATAATTCCGCATTATTCTACATTTTAAACTTCTACTTATCTTCATTGAGTTTCTTATTCGAGATTGCTGGACTTAAGCTATTTCGTATAACTAGGGTTTTGTTCACCATTTAGAGCTCCGTTGACTTTTGGTTTAGGGTTTTAGGCTAAACCGATTCCAAAAATTTGGGGGTTTACATACTCAAAAGAAATTTCTTCATTAAATAGGTTCATGAAAAGAGAAATTCCTCATGTTTACAAATATTCAACTTTAAAATCTAATGGTGAGCTCTCATTTCTTAATGCTTTAAAATAGATGAGTTGGGTTTGGAAGTAAAATGCCATTCGTTATTTAATTCCTTAGAATTCCTGTTTAGCATTTTTATTGAATGCTTGATTATCAAAACATTAGTTTTTCATGTGTATGTAAGAAAAGAATTTGGAGTTGTAAAATTTCCAAATGTCACATAAGGGTCACAACATTAAAAAAAAAAAGGAGAATGATTTTTGTTTTCAAAATTTTATTTTGTTCAAATGATTCCCAAAGTTTTAAAAATAAGATTTAGGAAATTATTTTCATAACAAAAAATTATCAACATTAAAATTTTATGGGTTTACTTTACTATTATGATAGCATCACTATAAACATCTATGCACATGAACATAAACTGCTCTTATGAATTTTTAATTTAGGAAAACCAACTTAAAATAAGAAGTAAACAAGATCATAAATGAAAAGGGAAAAAACAAAGTCAAAATAGAAACATGGAAGTCTTAGATTATGGTGGAGTCTTTCCTAGACTTGAAATAATCCAGTCATCATATATAATAATAAAATCAAAGTGTAAAGAAATGAAAAATGAAAGTCCTAGATTTTCGTCAAGGCTTCTTGAGACTTGAAATATTCTAGTCTCATAAATAAAATCAAGATAGATGAAAAGAAAAGCATGGGAGTCTTAGATTTATGTCAAAGCTCCTTGAGACTTGAATTGTTCCAGTTTTCTTTAAACTTGATTTATAAACCAGTTCAAGACTAGAAATTGATTAGTCTTATGAGCAAATGAATAAATAAAGTGCATGAATAACAAGGTTATGTCAATGAGAACTAGGCTCTAAAGATTATAAGTATTACTTATATATAGAAAGTTAAGTAAAATGAATATATTATAATCATGAATATAAACACTGTGACATGAATAATATGCTGTCTTGCATTTCCATTCCATAGCATATACATCGTGGGGATTTTTATGAAAAAATATTAGAAAGACTTACATGTTCGCATATCACATAACATAACACATAGAGATGGTTTAGTGTTCACCTAAAATAGAAGATGAGAGAAAATTGAAGAAAGAGGCAAGTTGTAAACCCCGGGAATTTTCCACATTAGTATCCGACCTTACAATAGATTGTATGATCTAGATAATAGATTTAGATTCTAATTAAAGTCTAAGAATAGATTAATATCTAAAATTTGGTTAGATAAAGAATTTAGAATTTGAATAAAGAATTTCTTTAAAATCCGAAACTTGATATACAATAAGATTTAAATAGAAAATATAAATAAAGAGATTAAATTATTGTTTTTGATCTCGATAATGATTCAAGATTGGAACAACGAGTAGTAATGAGCTTATATTCAGACCTAAACCATAAATTCAAGATCCCTAGATAGTATTAATAGCTACTAATAAGATTTCACGATAAGTATCAAAACTAAAGATGTATATATAGTTTAGTTTCCATATTAAGTACAATACTAAGTAAACGATTATCTACGCTTATAGATAGAAAACAATGACCTAAAGATAAACCGTTAGGATTATAAATACACAACGAAAACATAAACAGTCAAATAACTCAAAATCTGAACTCCAAATAAATAATCGAATCATGCTATTGTTCTAATTCAAATTTTCTTAAGCTATTGAAGCCTAAAATAAAAATTGACCTAATAAGCTTAAGAAATTTTAATCGCAGGAGATAAAATTATACGAGTAGTTAACTATGTATATATAAAACTAAAAATTGTATTATTTGACAATCTAAGAGTTTTGTATAACCCTATAAACATATTTTTATATGAAAACTCCCAAACATTAGCTAATTTATACCCGTATAACTCGTTAAATTATCTTAAAATTCAAACTAAATAATAAATTAATATATATATAAGTTTCGATGCAAAATCGATGGGAAAGTTACGGAGGAAGAAAGAAGCCGATTTTGATCAATAATTCATCCAAATTGTAAAACAAAACAACCCCAAAGACCAATCATAGAATGCCACATCAACTAACATTAATTGCAATGAAAATAACAAATCAAACACAGCCAAAATTGGAGGAGAATTCGGAGGAAAACAGCCACAACTTCGTTCTTCTTCTCCTTCTATATATATGTGTGTTTAATGACCTTAATGGAGAACAAACAAACCTCATTAATTTCCAAACTTTCCAGAACGAAATGGCTCCCAAATAACAACGGAAACGAACCAAAAACAGAGAACAAACGGATCAAACCAATCAAGTTCGGATCAAAGGAAAAAACATTACTAAAAACCCTTGTATACGAGTTCAAAGGTAAGTTGAGGTAATTCGAATGATTTTCTTTCAAATCTAAGGATTATAACTGACTTCTAATAATTATAGGAACATAATAAACATAACTACAAGCTTCGAATTCCATCGGACAAGCTCAAATGAGGTAAAAATCCAAAACCCTAGCTTTATTTCCATAAGACCGAGATCTAAGATTATATGCATGTAGAAGTATTAAGAGTTGTTGCTTAACTATGTATAGGATATATAAACACTTACAAACAGTTTAGTAATGTTTTTAACATGGAAAATTTAAAGAACATGAATCGGATCAGTGAAGAAGATGATGAACAGTACCAACACTGTCTCAAAGCCGGCAGTGTAATGGCTCAACGCTGGCGGCTTACATGGATAGGTCGGCGGCATAGAAGAAGGCTTACACTAATCAAAGGCTATGTAAAAATAATTTTCCCGTAACAATGATTGTAAGCCGGCTACCTGTAGATTTACGTCGACGGCGTAGGGTCGACGTACGTTGAAAGCCGATAACTTTCAAAGTCGGTGCAACCAATCTAAAATATTTTTCAAAACAAAGTTTACACCGGCATCTGGATTTGAAGGCTGGCGGCTTTGAGCTGGCGTACACTCAAAGTTCTTCATCGAAAGCTTGTTCTAATCTAAACAGAAAAAAAAAAATATATATATATATATATACACAATACATCTACTGAGTATATATATATATATATATATAAATAATAAAATATAGGATTCATTAAATAGATGAGTGAATACAAATATTTAGAATCCTTAGAGTAATATCTAATAATTCCTAAAACCCTAAAATCAAGGAAAAATATTTAGTTAGTAAATAGTCAAATATTTGTTCTAAATAGATAAAATAGGTAAGAATAGAAATTGAAATAAGCTAAATTTTTTAGTAATGTGACTCTTAAAAATAACGAAATAATTATACGAGATAAAATAGGAGAAACACGACAACACTAAGAAATAATAAATAGAAATAATTTTTTATATTGAGATCGGTATAGAATAACATAGAATTAGTATTAGTCATTACCAAAACCTTACTAAATATCGAGCCTAGGATACTAGCCACACATAGGAATTAAGTTATATAATCTATAATGTATATTGATGAATACTCTATTCATCTTAAATAGGTGATTTTGATACACAAGAGGATCTACCAGCTGATTACTACGACTGAGTCAGTATGAGCAGGTTAGTAATTCAGTCATATTATACTGTTTCTACTTGTAAGTAGTTGAATATGTAATGCAAAGATAATTAAACGATTGTATTGTTGAAATATGTTGTGATCTGATTGTATGATTGTCAAGATATCCTTACAAAAGCGATAATGCAATGATTTGATGTTGTGAAGTTATATAATGATGATTGTGTGTAATGTATGGTCACCATGAACTTAGTTAAGAATTATTGACTTAACAAAATAATCTGATCATGCATTGCACGAATTGCATTATCGCACATAAATTGGGGTGACAGCCTGCTACGTATTAATATTTCGTTTCTTTGTTTATGCTTGGTTGTTCTAATGTGTTAGTTCTTCTAAGGTATTCTTTGGGCTATCGATCCTACGGGAACTAAGTGGCACCGAAGAACGCCGCCCATAGAATCGATTTGAAAGGATTAATACTTAGGGAGTTTCTAAGGGGAATGCAGGAGATGGTCAGTTTAATCAATTATATTCAAAGCGATAACCCTAAAACGAGAAATTGTTGATTCTCCTGTGTAATTAGTCTCTCCTTGGCAAATGGATCATTGAGTATGTTGTTCAACTCTTAAAAAGAGGGCGTAAATCTTTTTCCTATTTGGATTCTAGATCATCCAAGCTTGTATCTGTGCATATGGTTGAGTGCTTGCATTACATATGATTTGCTAATAACTTGTGTGATGTATGGAATGTCTGGTTATTCACTGAGCTGTGATTTCGCTCATACTCCAATAGTCTTTTCAGGTTTACTTTACGACCCTGGTTAGTCACTTCTAGAAGTATGGCTCCGGTAAGAGCTTAGGAGCTAGAAGTCTACGATTATATTTTAGTTTAATGGTTATGTACTAGTAGAATAAATTATTTAGTTGTGTGCTTTAGAAGAACTATATGGTTTGTAATAATTTAATGTTTATTCACTAGGTTATTTCTTTCATATATTTGTTATTTCTTATCAAACAACTAAAAGATCTTGATGTTTTAAAAACCTGTCATTCTTTGAAGGTAATCTAGTGATAGTATTCAAGTGTGACTTGTTTACTACTACTATGGTACCCTCGGGGCATGACAGAACTTAGTTGGTATCAGAGCATGGTTGCTAGTATAAGAAAGATAAATATGTGAAAGAATTGCATTTAGTAAATGTAGTAAGTTTAGATTTATTTAGTACCCTGTAGAAATAGTTGGGTAGTTATGGGTAGAGTTATACTGCACAATTAAGAATAAAATATGTGTGATTATTATTAATCATGCAAATTTTGTTGTGTGTAGACTAATCCAGTTACGTGTCATATTAGATGGAGATTTTCAGTATGCAGGAAGAGGAGACATTGACAGATTACAGACGCAAATTACGAGTTCTGGTAGAGGACTTGTATTTGTGCGGGATTACCAAGTCCTTAGAGGAGATTCTCAACACCTGGAAGAGAGGATTACAGCCTTTGTTTAAAGGTTGGTTATTTCTGATGGAGCGGGCTTTTCCAGATAATGGATCAGCAATAGAGACGCTCTATAGATTTGAGAGACTAGTACAGGAGTCAGTACAGACTACTGCTCATAAAAGGAGTATAACCACAGAGTTGTTGGATGAAAAAGAAGGTAAGAAGAGAAGGATTGAGGCAGAGAAGTATGTCTCAAATTTTAATTATGCCAGATGGATTGGATCAGCACATGGAGGGTGGATTGAGAGTGATATACCACCTAGTGCTGAGAGTAAGCTGAGGCCTGCACCCAGAGGTATTCGGGTGATGGATACATATCTGACTTAGCACCTCCGGAGACAGAGACACGATGATTGAGATTTGTGATAGCAGTTCAGAGGGAGAGGATGATTACCCTAATTTAGGTCCTCAGGAGAAGGGCAAGGGTCATCTCTATCCCAGTTTGTGAGTCTGATCTAGTATTATGTGATGATGATGTATTATTTACTTATGATGACAGACAGGACGATATTAGTAGACTTTTGATGATATGCATACGTATCTTTTGATGACTGTAGTAAAAAATTAGGTTTAGTGTTAGTGCCATTTTGATGTGTACATAATGCACTAACCATACGAAGTTCTGATGTATTTTGGATATGTATATATATGCGTCATATATATATATATATAAATGACTTTGATGACTTTTGGTGAAAATGAGTTATGATCTAATTTAAATAACCTGTTTAATGTTAATAGAATGCCAAGAGGAAGAAATAAAAGTAGAAACGCCAGAATTTCTGGAGATCCACCAATAAATGCACCTGCAACACCCCAAAACCGAATTGAGGATGTTTTACAAAGTCTTCAACAACAAAATGTCTTGATTTTGCAAGTTTTGCATATATGCAAGCAACAAATATAGTACCACCTGCTGGGGCACCAACAATACCTACACCAATTCCCAAAAGGAATGAAAGGCATACTCCACCTGTTCAATTTCAAGAAAATGGACCAGTGAACCCAAATAAATCTGCTGCCGAGGTGCAAGGACCACCTCGATATGAACAAGAATTGCCACCACTACCACCTTTACGTCCTCAAAGGAACTTGTTGCTGGAATTCATTAAATGCAACAGATACTTTGAAGGAATATCAGGAAAGCCAGAAGAAGCTGAAGATTGGCTAGCTCAGATTGAGCGATCCCTGGATGTTTTCCAAGTACCTGAAGCTCTGAAAGTACCTTATGGAACTTATCTATTAAGATTGAGAGGAAGAATATGGTGGAATTCAAAACAAAGAAGTTTATCACAACTGTCACGCCCCGAAGGGTACCTAAACGTGGCAGTCCGCCGTACACAATACTAAAGCCTAGGAATGACTACCTTAGTCATGCAAAGGCTTCCATATTATGTACAAGGCGTACATCACAACCAAGGGGACACATCGGAGTAGCGCAATTTACATTGATAATAAATAAGTAACAAGGCAAAGAGAATACTTAATATAAAACATAAGCATATCACATTTCAATTCTTAAGGGCATATCTTCTATTATCTTCAAATAAATATATCACTAATCATATAGGTTAGCACATATAAAGAACCTTACAAACTTTCTTCATCGTATGATTCCATATCCTTAATCATCCGTCCATGACTTCCTTAATGTCATGATCCTCAAATTTAATCCACGAATATACACCTGTTTCAACAAATCTATAGGGGTATAAGCTACAACTAGCTTAGTGAGATATTCCTTTTCATTCGCACCATATTTAAACAAGTTTATTTATTTAATCACACATATGCTATGCATACAATGCAACAATCACATGATTACGCGAATATATATAGTCATCCGGAAACCATATATAGAACGGATTTACCCCTCCGTATCAAAGGTTAGGGAATCGGGGTTGAAGGTCCTCGACCTTCTACTGCTAGTCCCCAGGTCCTCACCCACAGCGTTCGGTTGGCTCGGCTCCGAACCTAGAGTCGCTTTCCCCGAGCGATTTGGATTCTCCAGGAAGGAACATGGCCCGTGGCACCGCACGATCACAGCCAATCCAACTCTACGCGTAGGAGTAGCAGCCTTCCGAAATAGATGTGACTCGATGGATGCTATGCGTGAACGTTTTATTGTTCTTAGGTCAAACCTTATTAAGGTTTATTAGGGGCGATCAATCAATTTAGCAACAATAAACAATCATACAAGTAAGTAAACAAAATTATTTAAACAAGCAGATCGAAGTTGCGATATTCTTAATTCTCAATTCACGCATAAACATAGAATCATATAATACGCATAATCCCGAAATCCCCAAATATATTCGTTTTTATCTTTTCTTAGTATACTAATGCTACTACTTACAAGCACAAGCAAGGTAACGAAATTAGAAGGAATAACTCACTCGTCCATTTCGCTATCTTCTTAGTCGTAGTAATCCTCGGGTAGGGTATTCTCGTATCCTTCGTCACCTAGACAAAAGAAATACCCGGGATAAGTCTTTCATGAATTTCTATTCTTGGAGATTCTAAACTTTACTTAAAATCACGGTAAAATCGTATAAGAAGAAATTCCAACTTAAAATGGCAATAACTTGCTCATTTTAACTCGGAATTGCGCATATAATATATCGATTTCTACCTATTCGACGAGGGCTATCTATTTCTAAGGTTATATTCATCAAACGAGGTCGAAAAGGTGGCGATCAGAGGGGTGCAGTAGGTCTGCACGAATTTCCCCATTTCGCAAAACAAGTTCCAAATCCAAATCACACTTTATCCAAAAACTTTGATAGATACTTAGCTATCAATATACCTTGAAAAAAATCCTTTAGATAATCATATAACTCATTCATCAAGTATGATTCATGGACGATAATTAATTATTTTATTATGGCCTTGATCATAATTTTAGAAATTTGGAAAACATGGTTTTAGTCTTATCTTTTGAAAAATAGCCTTTTAGGTTTTTATATTAGTTTGGGGATTTTTTACTCTTTATATCTATCTTATAGTTTTTCTTTGTCCAAGATTTTACTCCAAAAATCACTTCCGTTGTATTTAGCCTATGGTTTGAAAGTAGGCTCTTGAGTTGGTTTTCTAAGTTGGAAAAACTTGCTTTACTTCTTTCGAAAAAAGAGTTTGTAAATTTCTTGAATGATTTTTCTTGAGAAAAGTTTTTGTAAAGATTAACCTAGTCATTTCTAAGTTTTTCGAAACAAAATCTTTATCTTCATATTGCTTAAATTTTGAGGTAAAACCTTTTTGTTTCTACTATATTGAAAATGTGAATTTCATACTTTTAAATTCCTTTAACTTTCTTAAATATTTTTGTAAGATCTCCTTGGTTTTGTTTTTGAAAAGATACTTATTTTATCAAGTCATCTTTGAAATCCATTTTTTTTTTTGAAATTTTTTTTTCTTTGAAATGCCACGGTTTTATGTAAACTAGAAAATTGTTGCTTTTGTCAAAACTAGTTTCTTTAATTCTTAAACTCTTTTGGAAAAACAAATCCTTTAACAACTTTGATGACTAAAAATCCTTTTCTTTAGTTTTTCAAAGAAATTCCTTTCTCTTTGTAGCCAACTATTTATTTTCAAAGTTGGTTTCATGAGTTTAGTTACCATTGGTTATTGTAATATCTTAACCATGAATCATTTTAATTTATGAGCATAAGTAAATAAAAATAAAAGAGAGATATGAACAAGAACATATAGTAATATACATATATATCAAGTATTGGGAGATCTAAGCTCCCGGGACAAAGAATAAATTCCGTCCCCAAAATATAAATAAAAGCAAGAAAATAAAATATCAAGCATTGGGAACCTTAGCTTCATCAAGGAATCCCGGTCAAGTATTAGAGCCTTAGCTTCATCAAGGCATCCCGGGACTAAGAATGGACTAGTCCCAAAAGGTTAAAGAAAATAAATAAAAGATTGTTTTGACTTGATATGGACAAGTCTAAGACTAGAAAGACTAGTCTTAAAATACTAAGAAAGCAAGTAAATAAATTGCATTCATAAAGTAAATAAATAACAAGATCAAAATATAAAACAAGTAATAAATGAGAAGGTATAAATATGCATGAAGGTAATTCCATGAACAAGAACCAAACATGATCTTAATGTGGTTGTCTTTAGTTTTTCAACCTAAGAAACAACATCAAAACCATATAAGGTTACTTGACATGGGAAAAAAAAAGAAATATGAGTTCTTCATTACCTAAATGGGTAAGAAGAAAAGAAGGATTGCTTTCTTGAAGGTTTTTGGTAGTGGTTAGAAATGAGGCTTGAAAAGAAACTTATTTTGGTAGAAGAAGAGAGTTTCTTCTTACAAGAAGAGAGTTCTTGTAAGAATATGGAGAGGAGTGTTTTGGAGAGAATTTTGCATAAATTCTCTACTTGAGAAAGGTGTGAAGAAATGAGAAGGGGAGAGGTGATATTTATAGGAAAAGAGGAGAGGAATTAAGAGTGATTTAAATAATTGAAAAAGAAAATAAAAAGAGAGGGAAGAGAGAGAGTGATTGGATGGCAACATGAAGGGGGAGAGAGAAAAGTACAATTATGATTAATTTTTGTGTAAGAGAAGTGATATTTTGTAAGAAAGGTATGAGTAGATTTTTATGGGAAAAGAAAATGTGAATAGTGTGAATTGTGTCATTTGTAAGAGTGATTAGATATAAAGTAGAGAGAGTGAATAGTAATGAATAGTAAAAAGTACTATGAATAGTAGAAAAGTACTATGAATAGTAGACTAGACAATTAAAGTACCGGTAGTAATAAAAATACGCGTAATAATGCGATATCTGTAATTTTTAGCTACCGAAAAATTCTAAAACTGATATTTCGGGAATCCTTATATTTTTACGAGTCTATTGGTATAAACGGAATATTTTTAATATTCCGAGCTCCGGACACGATTTTCGAGAACCGGTCCCGTTTGAGTCCGAAGGACACTCGAAATTCGCGAATCTGATATTTTTATGTTACCCTATGTTATTACGAACTATTTTAAGCTATTAACTTAATTTCGTTTTCTAGGGTTTGAAAACGCGGGATTGCCGGATCTTGAACACTAGGGTTCGTTATAGGCTTGTTGACTTTTAGGGTTCCGTTTTGATTTCTGATTTTGTCGAGATATTCGTAATATCATAATTTTCGAGTTTTGATCATTTTAGCTCGAAATTTATGTTTTATTTTTTTTATTTGTGATTATTTAATAATTTTTAGTTCTCGGAATCGTTTAACCGAGTCTAGGTTTATGAGTTGACTCAGTTTGACTTTTGTTGAAAATTTAGGATTTTATCATCTCGTTGTTAATCGGTACTTAGATCTATCGATTCGATTCGCGTTTTAGGAATTGGGTAGATTATTTAATCGACGTACGGACGTTGATTATATCAGTAATTGGACTTTATATTTCGTTTCAAGGGTTCTCGTTTTCTCAAGATTGAGAAAACTCGTTTTTGTTCTTATTTGGAATTAAGTTTTAACTTGGTTTGATTTTTAGGGTTTCGTTTCCAGTGTTTTGACTCGGTCTAGAATTTGGTCTTTATCTTGAGTCGATTTTCGGATTTAATTTTTTATGCTTAAACTTCTATGATTATTAAATATTCGGGGTTTACAACAACCGATTACTTGGGAAGTATTCAGACGACAATTTCTGAAGGAATATTTTCCAAGCAGTCTAAAAGCAAAATATAGTACTGACCTGATGAACTTGACCCAAGGAGCTAAGACAATTGATGAGTATGGACATGAGTTTAATCGGTTGTTACAGTTTGCTTTGGATGCTTATCAGGATAGTGATAAGCTAAAGAGACAAACTTTCATGGCTGGACTCGAGCCTCATTTTCAAAGAAGACTTGCTGAATTTGAAGTTGATAACTTTGCAGCTATGATAGAAAATGCTCGAATCATTGAACAAGCAAGGAAGTATGAAATTGAAAGGTATAAGAAGAAGGGAACTATGTTCGGGAAGAGAATGTATGATGCTTTTATGGCAAGTTATGTGCCTAAGAAGGTTAAATTTTTCAAACCTTTCAATGTGGATAAATAAGGAGTAATGGGGAAGAATAATGTTACTTGTTGAAAATGTAAAGGTTCTCATTACCCAAGAAATTGTCCACAATTGCAAAACAAATGTTATTATTGTGGAGAATGTGGACACATGGCAAATAATTGTCCAAAAAGAAAAACTGCAACTTGTTATGTATGTAACAAAGTTGGGAACATAGCAACCAACTGTCCACAGAAAATGAGTGCAGTGGCTACATCTTCACAACCTAAAGTGACGATTGGAGTTATGGGATCGAAAAATGGAAATGCCACTAAAGCTAGTACGACGGCTAGAGTATTTGCCATGTACGGAAACCCTATTGAGAATGTGGAGATGGAGGAAGAAGATGAAGAAAATATTTAGGAAGAAGTTGATCCTGAAGAATATGGACTCATTGCAGGTATGTAGTTACATATTTGTTTATTTAAAGTTATTAGACATAATCACAAGTACACGAGGAGTAGAAGTCCTTATGAATTGGAAATAACATGAACTTAATAATTGTTACATAGGATCAATTCAAGTAGGGGATCAGATTGCGTATGCTTTGTTTGACACGGGAGCAACGCATTCTTTCATAAATGCTGGCATAGCAAGGCGTATAAGATTACGAATTGAAAGTATGAGTAAGGAGTTAAGAGTTACTACACCAACTGGAGATTTAGTGGTAACACGGGAGATGATCAAGAGTTGTCCACTAAAGATTGGGACTCAAGAGTTAATTGCTGATTTAATTCTAATAGAGATGCAAAAATCTGATATTATTTTGGGTATGGTTTGGTTAACTGCTATAAAAGCAAAAGTTAATTGCCATCACAAAATAGTATCTTTTGTCAATAATCAAGGAGAAAGAAAAGAGTATAAGGGTGAGATACTCAAAGGAGTCGAGAATAGAATAACAACAATTAAAGTGGAAAATGAAGAGGATATGGAGTTACACGGTTGTATTCTTGGAACAACCGTGTGTGAATACCCAGGTGTATTTCCAAACGAATTACCAGGATTACCCCCACATAGAGAAGTGAATTTTCAATTGATTTGATATCTGGAATAGAACCAGTATCAAAAGCTCCGTATCGCATGGCACCTGTGGAATTAAAAAATTAAAGGTACAATTACAAGAATTATTAGATAAAGGATTTATTAGACCTAGTGTTTTACCTTGGAGCACCAGTATTGTTTGTGAAAAAGAAAGATGGTTCAATGAGACTCTGTATTGATTATAGAGAATTAAATAGAGTGACTGTCAAGAACAAATATCCTTTACCCAGAATTGATGATCTTTTGATCAGTTGAGAGGAGCAAAGGTATTTTCTCGAATTGATTTAAAGTTAGGATACCATCAAATCCGAATTAAAAGGACGTGCCAAAACTGCATTTCGAACTAGGTATGGTCATTATGAATTTTTGGTCATGCCATTTGGATTAACTAATGCACCTGCAGTTTTCATGGATCTGATAAATCGTATCTTTAGATCTTTGCTGGATATCTGTGTGATTGTTTTCATAGATGATATACTGGTATAATCGTCTACTGAAGAACAACATGATGAGAATCTGAGAAGTGTATTACAAATATTGAGAAACAATAAGCTGTATGCCAAATTGTCTAAATGCGAATTTTGGCTTAGAAGTATATCATTCCTTGGACATATTGTTTCGAGAAGGAATATCGGTTGATCATGCAAAAGTTAAAGCTATTGTAGAATGGAAAAGACCTGAAACTGTTACGGAAATTAGGAGTTTCTTGGGATTAGCAGGATATTATCGGAAATTTGTAAGGATTTCTCAAAGATTGCAAGACCTTTGACTCAATTGACCAAGAAGAATGAGAAATTTGAGTGGAATGATCAACATAAGCAAAGTTTCCAAGAGTTAAATAAAAGGTTAATATTAGCACGATATTGGTTTTACCCAATGACAAGGATCTATATGCTGTCTACAGTAATGCATCCAGAAATGGATTGGGATGTGTGTTAATGCAAAATGGAAAAGTAATAGCATATGCTTCTAGACAATTAAAACCTCATGAGATGAATTACCCCACTCATGATCTAGAATTAGCTGCTATTGTTTTTGTGCTCAAGATTTGGTGTCACTACTTATATGGACAGAAATGTGAAATATATACGGATCACAAAAATCTAAAGTATATATTTATACAAAAAGAGTTGAACATGAGACAAAGACGATGGTTGGAATTGATTAAAGATTATGATCTTACCATTAATTACCATCCTGGAAAGTGAATGCCGTGGCTGATGCATTGAGTCGGAAAAGCTATGCAGAAGTGGCCTCAATATTGATAGAACAGAAAGAACTTATCAAGGAATTTGAAAGATTAAACTTGGAATTCTCAATGTAAGGTTTAGAAGCCGAATTGGGAAACCTAATTTTGGAACCTACTTTGCTTAAGAGGATTAAGGAAGCCCAGAAAGAAGATGTTAAAATCTAAGAGATCAAACAAGGAATATCTCAAGGAAAGTACTAGGATTTTCATGTGAATGAAGAAGAGGTGTTAAGAATGAATAAAAGATTATGTGTGCCACATGATGAGAGCTTGAGGAAAGAATTAATGCATGAAGCATATTATTCTGGGTATTCTATAGACCCAGGAGAAACAAAGACATATCAAGAGCTAAAAAGTGCATATTGGTGGAATGGGACGAAAAAGGATATTGCAGAATTTGTGCTAAATGAGATGTATGTCAAAGGATAAAAGCTGAACATCAAAAACCAGGTGGATTGTTGAAACCATTGCCAATTCTTGAACGAAATGGGATCAGATTTCCATGGATTTTGTGTGCTCATTACCTAAGACAAATGCGGGTCATGATGCTGTTTGGGTTATTGTGGATAGACTCACAAAATCAGCTCATTTCTTGCCAATTAACATGACATATTCATTAGAAAATTGGCACGAATATATTTGAAGGAGATTGTGAGATTGCATGGTGTACCTGTTAGTACAGTATCAGATCGAGATCCACGGTTTGTTTCCAGATTTTGGCAAGGATTACAAAAAGCTTTGGGAACTCAATTGAAATTCATTACAGCATATCATCCTCAGACTGATGGACAAACAGAAAGGACTATTCACGTTGGAGGATATGTTGAGAGCATGTATTATGGAATTCAAAGGAAATTGGGACCAACATTTACCATTAGTGGAATTTACATACAATAATAGTTACCATTCAAGCATAGGGATGCCACCTTATGAAGCTTTATATGGTAGGAAGTGTAGATCCCCATTGTTCTAGGATAACTTGGAAAAAGTATTGGTTGGACCTGAATTGGTTCAGGAAACAATTGAGAAAGTTTCGGTAATAAAGCAAAGAATGAAATCAGCACAGGATAGACAAAAGAGCTGGGCGGATTTGAAAAGAAGAGAATTGGAATTTAATGAAGGAGAACATGTATACTTAAAAATAAGTCCAATCAAAAGTATTCATGGTAGACAAACAAAAGTCAAGTTGAGTCCTAGATATATTGGACCACTTGAGATATTGGAACGAGTTGGGAACCTGGCATACCATCTTGCATTGCCACCCAATTTATCTGGTATGCATAATGTGTTCCATGTCTTGGTTCTAAGAAGATATATACCGGATCCAGATAAGATAGTTGAGTTGGAACCAACTGATTTAAAGGAGAAATTGACTTATGAAAAGTATCCAATTAGAATATTGGACCGAAAAGTACGAGTTCTCAGGAATAAAGAAATTCATTATGTCAAAGTATTGTGGGACCCCCGAACAGAAGAGATTACATGGGAACTAGAAGAAGAAATAAAAAAGAACTATCCACATTTGTTTGAGAATACAGGTACGTATTCAAGCTTTGGGGACAAAGCATAATTTAAGGGGGGAAGAATGTAAACCTGGGAATTTTCCACATTAGTATACAACCTTACAATAGATTGTATGATCTAGATAATAGATTTAGATTCTAATTAAAGTCTAAGAATAGATTAATATCTAAAATTTGGTTAGATAAAGAATTTAGAATTTGAATAAAGAATTTCTTTAAAACCTGAAACTTGATATACAATAAGATTTAAATAGAAAATATAAATAAAGAGATTAAATGATTGTTTTTTATCTCGGTAATGATTCAAGATTGGAACAATGAGTAGTAATGAGCTTATATTTAGACTTAAACCATAAATTTAAGATCCCTAGATAGTATTAACAGCTACTAATAAGATTTCACCATAAGTATCAAAACTAAAGATGTATATATCGTTAGTTTCCGTATTAAGTACAATACTAAGTAAACGATTATCTACGCTTATAGATAGAAAACGATGACCTAAAGGTAAACCATTAGGATTATAAATACACAACGAAAACATAAACAGTCAAATAACTCAAAATCTGAATTCCAAATAAATAATCGAACCACGCTATTGTTCTAATTCAAATTTTCTTAAGCTATTGAAGCCTAAAATAAAATTGACCTAATGAGCTTAAGAAATTTTAATCGCGGGAGATAAAATTATATTAGTAGTTAACCACGTATATATAAAACTAAAAATTGTATTATTTGACAATCTAAGAGTTTTGTATAACCTTATAAACATATTTTTATATGAAAACTCAAATATTAGCTAATTTATACCCGTAAAACTCGTTAAATTATCTTAAAATTCAAACTAAATAATAAATTAATATATATATAAGTTTCGGTGCAAAATCGGTGGGAAAGTTACGGAGGAAGAAAGAAGCCGATTTTGATTAATAATTCATCCAAATTGTCAAACAAAACAATCCAAAAGACCAATCATAGAATGCCACATCAACCTAACATTAATTGCAATGAAAGTAACAGATCAAACACAGCCAAAATCGGAGGAGAATTCGGAGGAAAACAGTCGCAACTTCGTTCTCCTTCTCCTTCTATATATATGTGTGTTTAATAACCTTAATGGAGAACAAACAAACCTCATTAATTTCCAAACTTTAGAACAAAATTGCTCCCAAATAACAACCAAAACGAAAAAAACACAGAGAACAAACGGATCAAACCAATCAAGTTCGGATCAAAGGAAAAACATTACTAAAAACCCTTGAATACGAGTTCAAAGGTAAGTTGAGGTAATTTGAATGATTTTCTTTCAAATCTAAGGATTATAACTGACTTCTAATAATTATAGGAACATAATAAACACAACTACAAGCTTCGAATTCCATCGAACAAGCTCAAACGAGGTAAAAATCCGAAACCCTAGCTTTATTTCCATAAGATCGAGATCTAAGATTATATGCATGTAGAAGTGTTATGAGTTGTTGTTTAACTATGTATAGGATATATAAACATTTACAAATGGTTTAGTAATGTTTTTAACGTGGAAAATTTAAAGAACATGAATCGGATCAGTGAAGAAGATGATGAACACTATCAACACTGTCTCAAAGCCGGCAGTATAATCGCTCAACGCTGGCGGCTTACATGGATAGGCCGACGGTGTAGAAGAAGGCTTACACTGATCAGAGGCTACATAAAAATAATTTTCCATTAACAATGAATGTAAGCCGACTACCTGGAGATTTACGCCGGCAGCGTAGGGTTGACGTACGTTGAAAGCCGACAACTTTCAAAGCCGGTGCAACCAATCTAAAATATTTTTCAAAACAAAGTTTACACCGGCATCTAGGTTTGAAGGCTGGCGACTTTGAGCCGGCATACACTCAAAGTTATTCAACGAAAGCTTGTTCTGATCTAAACAGAAAATATATATATATATATATACACACAATACATCTATTGAGTATATTATATATATATATATAATAAAATATATGATTCATTAAATAGATGAGTGAATACAAATATTTAGAATACTTAGAGTAATATCTAATAATTCCTAAAACCCTAAAATTAAGGAAAAATATTTAGTTAGTAAATAGTCAAATATTTGTTCTAAATAGATAAAATAGGTAAGAATGGAAATTGAAATAAGCTAAATTTTGAGTAATGTGACTCCTAAAAATAACGAAATAATTATACGAGATAAAATAGGAGAAACACGACAACACTAAGAAATAATAAATAGAAATAATTTTTTATATTGAGATCAGTATAGAATAACATAGAATTAGTATTAGTCATTACCAAAACCTTACTAAATATCGAGCCTAGGATACTAGCCACACATAGGAATTAAGTTATATAATCTATAATGTATATTGATGAATACTCTATTCATCTTAAATAGGTGATTTTGATACACTAGAGGATCTACCAGCTGATTACTACGACTGAGTCAGTATGAGCAGGTGAGTAATCCAGTCATATTATACTGTTTCTTCTTGTAAGTAGTTGAATATGTAATGCAAAGATAATTAAACGATTGTATTGTTGAAATATGTTGTGATATGATTGTATGATTATCAAGATATCCTTACAAAAGTGATAATGAAATGATTTGATGTTGTGAAGTTGTATAATGATGATTGTGTGTAATGTATGGTCACTATGAACTTAGTTAAGAATTATTGACTTAACAAAATAATCTGATCATGCATTGCACGAATTGCATTATTGCACATAAATTGGGGTGACAGCCTGCTACGTATTAATATTTCGTTTCTCTGTTTATGCTTGGTTGTTCTAATGTGTTAGTTCTTCTAAGGTATTCTTTGGGCTATCGGTCCTACGGAACTAAGTGGCACCAAGAACGCCGCCCGTAGAATCGATTTGAAAGGATTAATACTTAGAGAGTTTCTAAGAGGATTGTAGGAGATGGTCAATTTAATCAATTATATTCAAAGTGATAACCCTAAAATGAGAAATCGTTGATTCTCCTGTGTAATTAGTCTCTCCTGGGCAAGTGGATCATTGAGTATAGTTGTTCAACTCTTAAAAAGAGGGCGTAAATCTTTTTCCTGTTTGGATTCTAGATCATCCAAGCTTGTATCTGTGCATATGGTTGAGTACTTGCATTACATATGATTTGCTAATAACTTGTGTGATGTATGGTATGTCTGGTTATTCACTGAGCTGTGATTTCGCTTATACTCCAACAGTCTTTTCAGGTTTACTTTACGACCCTGGTTAGTCACTTTCAGGAGTATGGCTTCGGTAAGAGCTTAGGAGCTGGAAGTCTACGATTATATTTTAGTTTAATGGTTATGTACTAGTAGAATAAATTATTTAGCTGTGTACTTTAGAAGAACTATATGGTTTGTAATAATTCTGTAATGTTTATTCACTAGGTTATTTCTTTCATATATTTGTTATTTCTTATCAAGCAACTAAAAGATCCTGATGTTTTAAAAACCTGTCATTCTTTGAAGGTAATCTAGTGATTGTATTCAAGTGTGACTTGTTTACTACTACTAGGTACCCTCGGGGCGTGACAGAACTTAATTGGTATCAGAGCATAGTTGCTAGTATAAGAAAGATAAATATGTGAAAGAATTTCATTTAGTGTGTATGTGTGTGTGTGGTGGGGGGGGGGGGGGGGGGGTGGGGGGTGTGTGGTTGTGGTGAGGGGGAGAGAGAGAGATAGAAACAAAGTTAAAGAGAAGTAAGTAATAAGTTTAGTAGAAGTTTTATGGGAAAATAAAATATAAGATGTAGATATGTAAGGATGTGAGAATAAGTGTAAGAGTTGTAAGAAAATGTATAATAGAGTGAACAATAAATGAATCGTAGAAAATACAAATGAATCAATGGTAGAGATAAAAATACACATATAATGGCTATAATTGATGTTTTTATGAGCTGATAAAATTTTATCTGATATTTTATGGATATCTTAATATTATACTAGTGTAAATTGTTTGTTAGAATATTTTGCCTTGTTTTGTGTGTCGATTTTTGAATACAGAGACCAATCTCAAAAAGGCTTGAATCGAGTGAAGTTTTGACGAATATGATCATTTTGGGGCATATACTATATATTCAGTTCACAATTGGAATTCATACTATTTTTCTAATTTTTTAAAGTATTTTAGGGTTTTAGAAGCTGTTTGATTGAGTTGAGGGTTTCTAAGGTTTAAGGTTGGCTTGGTTTGACCTTAAGGTTCTATGTCTACTCTTGACTCCAAGGTTCTACTTATAAAACTTTAAAAAAATCTAGGGTTTTACCACCTAGATTTGTCCTCAAAACTTGACTTACGTACTTTTTTCTTCGAATAAATGTGGGTATCTATGTCATATTTGATCCTCAACTTCCCATATTACTTCTTCATATGTGTAGTTCCTCTACAGAACTTTGACATATTTGATCTCTTTATTTTAAAGCTTTTGGACTTTTTGATCTAGAATCTAAACTAGATGCTCCTTGTAAGTGAGGTTCTCCTTTAATCGCATTGGTTTCCAACTCTATAATCTGGTCAGGGTTAGGCAAATGCTTTTGCAAAGCCGAAATGTGAATCACGTTATGTACTCTAGATAGGTTTGGTAGCAAAGCCAAGCAATAAGCAAGATCTCCTACTCTTTCGAGTATCTCACAGGATCCTATATATGTTGGACTCAGCTTTCTTAAGCATGTACTTAGTAGTGTATCTTATGAGGGTTTACCTTCAGATATACATGATCTTCGATTGTGAACTAAAGAACTCGTCGTTTCTAATATGCTAATCTTTTGTCTATCTTATGCTTCCTTCATCTTTTGCTGGATGATTCATACTTTATCTTCTGTATCTTGTACCAAAGTTTTCCTAATGGAGAGCTTTTCCACATTGTCCCAAAATAAGGGTGATTTGCAATATCATTCATAAAAGCTTCATATGGCGGCATCTGGATAGTAGAGTGCTAACTGTTGTGTAGGTGAACTCTACCAAACGTAGATGTGCATCCCACTATCCTTTGAATTCCTGGATACATGCGTATAGCATTTCTTCCATAATCAGTATAGTCCTCTCAGATTGTTTGTCCATCTATAGGTAGTAAGCATTTTTAAAGTTCAACTTAGTACCCAGACTTTTCTATAAGCTATTCCAAAACTTTGACACGAAATGTGGGTCTCTATCTGGCACAATACTTGTTGTTACTCCATGTAGTTGTATGATCTTCGTCAAATAGAACTAGCCAACTTATCTAGTGACTACGTCATGTTGATCGGCAAGAAGTACATAGACTTGGTTAATTGATCCACTATGAACCATGTGGCATCGGAGCCTGTTGATGTCCTTGGTAAACCACATACTAAGTCCATCACGATTTGCTCCCATTTCTACTCCGGTATGGCTAAAGGCTCGAGTAGTCCTCCTGATCTTTGGTGCTTGACTTTCACTTGCTGGCATATCGAGCATTTCGTTACATAATCGCTTATGTCTCTTTACATGCCATTCTACCAATAGTGGCTCTTCAGATCTTGATACATCTTGGTTCCTTTAGGATGCATCGTGTAACCAGAGTTGTAAGCTTCACTCATTATCTCTTTGCATTTCGATGTCATCTGGTACATAGTCTTTCTTTCATTTGCAATACATCTTCTTCTTCTATCATGAAAGTTAGTGTATTTCCCCTCTTACACTTCATGCTTAATCTTCTATGTTGTGTCACCATAATGTTGAGCTTCCTTGATCTATTCCACTTGTAAGCCCCGTAAAATTTCAGTAAATAATTCCAAGATGAACTTCGAAAATAAACCCTAAAAATAACTCTTAATTAAAACCGAACTTCAACTAGTCCAAAAACACAAGCGAATCCAGATATTTCCAAATCTTGAGAAAAATAAGAATTCTTAAAAAAAAAAAAAACTCAACATATTTCAATTCCAAAACCACTACATATGACAAATTTCATATTTAACTTGGCTTTTAAATCGGGTAATATAAAACCTAAAAACAAATTATTAAAAAGTAAATAATGAATTAACCTTGGGAAATAAAACTCAATTTAAGAATCCCGAAAACATTAAAAGATATTAAATACTTACAAAAATAAAATTTAAGATAAATTTCTTAAATCAAATATGTTGTATAAACATAAAATATCAGTTTCCAAATTGCAAAGGTCTAAACCGGAAAAATCACCCGAAACCCTAAATGGAATACAATAGCATAAGTTCGGCAATCTAGGCCCTTAACCCTAGAGGCCAAGGTGTAGTCTAAATATGTAGAATAGCTCGTAGTAATATAAGCTTGCTTAAAAATCAGATGGTAAATTTTTGACCTATTTTGAACCCGTTCTAATATAAACTTCGAGAACCGTGTCCAGGCTCGAGATATAAAAAATATACCATTAGTACGTTGGACTCGTAATTTCATAAGATTTCCAAATATATAGTTATATATTTTTTCGAGTTATAAAAGTTATAGTTATAACCTTTTAATCGTATTTTCATTACTACGGTAATTAATTAGTCTTTTGCACTATTCACTTTTATTTCATTACACAATTTTATTATTCTTATAATGCCATATATTTTTAGATAAATATTTTATAATACGGAAAATTTTGTTTTTGTAAATTTAGTTCGTTTCGGGTTTTTACGGGATCAATTTTGCTTAAGACCCGATACTAAAAATAAAATAAAATAATTTAATAATTGAAAAATATTTTAAAAATATTTTTATTTTCATAAAATAAATTTTTAGAATTTTTCGGGTTATAAAAATATCATTTATAACCCATATTCACATATTTTAATCATACCGGTAACTTATTTGATAATTCACTAAAATAAATTAATTATGTTATTTTAATTATGAAAAATCTGCTACAAATATTTGGAATAAATTTTCTATTTTTATTTTATTTTATTTTATTAAGAAAGTACTCTTACAATCCATACTTTCAAGTACACCTTTCACACATCACTTCTTTTTCACTTCAATCTTTCTACACTTCATTATCAAATCTTGGCAGATTTTTTTTTACTTCTTTTTTGCCATTGTTCTTTAATTTACTCCATTTTGACTAAAATAATTATATTCCACTCCTTTTAAAGAAGCAAACATACACAATAATTACACAATTTAATTTCAAGCAAAATTTCAACAAATTCCTCGCTCTCTCTCTTCCCTGATTCACGTGAACTCCCCCACCCCAACCCCCCCCCCCCCCCCAAACTAGATTTCTGCCTTGTTTTATTTTTTTCTTCTTTCATTCATTAATACTCATTTTCTCTCTCTTTCATTTACTCATCTTTCCCTTTTTCATTCCTTAACTTTTTCTCTCTTTCTTCTTCATTTTGTTCTTGTTTCTTCAAGAACACAAGCTGCCCCCTTCTTCTTCTTTGAGCTCCTACACGTATTTCTTCAAGATTTTTGAATAAAACTCTTATCCAAAGCTTCCATAGGTGATATAGATAAAGTATAATGAGAGTTTCATGCATTAAATGACATTCCATGAGCTTAAAAGCTAAGGATGATGATGCCACAATGAAACACTTCTCTTCTCCATGATTATTCACTTGTATTATTATTATTTTCTTGTTTAAAGTAGTTATATCTTGTAGATCTAACTTTTTGTAACTTTGATTTTTGTTTATGCCTTAGATCTTGTTATTTGAAGTTATTCTTTTTGTTATTGCTTATGATTTATGCATATATTCCTTATTCACATGTGTTCATGCATTTATAACTAATGTAGTAAACTAGATCTAGTGTTTTGAGTTCATAAAATGCATTAGACTTTTGTTTTATGCTCATAAACAACTTGTAGTAGCATGATGATAGTAGGAATGTTTTAGAAAACTCAAGACCTATTTTATTTTCAACAAAAATCATTTTTGAAAATTCGGATGAAAAATGAACCATATTTAGAAAAGTTATTTTTCAACTTCAAAATGTGTATTTTTCATTTAAAATGAAGGACTTAGGGTGTAGATAACATAAATGAAAGATTTTGATGAGTAAAGTTTAGATCTATGAGTTTATAGTTTACTACCATGCATTTCTTTTATATTCATATTCATATTATGTGTAGATCTTAGATTTGAACTTGAACAAAAATAGTGAAATTCGTATTTTGGCAAGACCCCTATTTAAAAACCACTTTTCAAATGTCAAAATGAAGTTTTTACTTGAGATAATGAAAGCTTAATATATGTATATCATCAAAACTTCTTTTTACAAGAATCAAAGGTGATTTTCAAAAGTTATTTTCAAAATAAAATCTCATTTTTGGTTTTTGGCCAAGGCATATTTTAAAAACATGTTTTACAACTCAAAAATGAAGTTTTTATTCAAGATATGAAAGGCTCTTAAGATAGGATATGTAAGGAATGGATTTTCATAAGTTTAGATAGATTTTATCAAAAGATATATCCAAAAATAAATTTTGTAAATTCGGATCTCAACCAAGACCAATTTTTAAAACCCATTTATCAACCCCAAATCTCATGTTTTATGTGAAAAATGAAGTGTATAGGTAATAGGTATCATTAAGTAAAGATTTTTATGAGTTGAAATAAGTTTGGATATGAGTAACGTGTAAAACAAGAAGGGAATCAAGATGAAAAATTTTGAGTTAGTATTCAGCTTGTAAAATTCGTAACTTTGGATGATGCCTATGTAAACACCTAGTATTCAAGCTCAAAATGAATGTTTTATGTGTTAAATGAAGTCCTTAGGTAATGGATATAATAAAGCCTTAAATTTTGATTCATTATACAAGTTTTCTCAAAGGAATCATTCAAAAAGTGGATTTTCTAAAATTTGGATTTTTGAGTAAATCCTTTTTGAAAACATATTTGCAAAGTGTAAAATGTAAATTTTTATGAAAAAGTGAAGTCCTTAGTGGTTATGTATGGATGAGCCTTAATTTTCTAAGTATCAAATGATTTTTACATAAATGAATCACTCAAAAACTAATTTTTACAAAATTCGGATTTTGGAATCAATCCTACTTGAAAACATGTTTACAAAGTGTAAAATGAAAATTTTATGTAGAAATGAAGGTCATAAGTAATAGATATAATGAAGACTCAATTTTAACAAAATAATTATATTTCCTTAAGTAATAAATCCAAAACAAATGGAAATGATCAAAATTAGGAAACTAGTATTCTTAAAAGTAGCTGTCTTTGAAGTCTTGCAATATAAAGTTTTTTTTAATTTTCCTTTAGCAAAAATCATCAAGATCATGTATACATTAAGCTCATCTCATGTCATTCATGTTAGGAAATCATTCATATTGCATGTATAGCTAATCTATATAGTAGGAACATTACAAACATTTACAAAACTATTTTTTTGGAAATTGAAATTGTTACTGTCCTAATCTGATCGGACCTTTTTGAAGCTTCAAAGTTTTCAAAACTTAAATATAATATTAGAAATAGATAGATCTTTCGAAGTAGATAGAAATTGATATATAATTTGCAAGATTCCGAGTTAAAATGACCAAGTTATGGCCGTTTTAAATTGGAATTCCCTCTTAGGACGAGAATTATGAATTTGATAGTTCGTATAAGATTGTTTGGATTAGTTTGAGTTGAAATACTTATTAGAGTATTTCTTCCTTTTTAGGTGATCCCGAAATTGATGATTCCCTACCACCAGATTACTTTTATTAAAAGACCGGTGATCCAATGGCTGAGTGAGTTTTGTCCTTATTTTGTTACCTTGTTTGTGCTTGTAGCTAGTTGCATTAGAATTATAGGAACAAAATAAAAATCGATATGAATGGGGATGGGATATATGATGAGACTGTGATGAATGTATGCCAAGGAATACTAAAGCATATCGAAACCACGATTCGATTGGATAACTGCACTGTTCATATTATTTATGTTATGTGTGTGATATTGGTTGGTCACTCTACAAAATGTATGAATATTTTGACCTAAGCAAAAATTAAATTGGTCATGCATCGTATCAGACATGTTGCATTTGATAGCCTGCTACTCCTACACAGGTCGATCGGTATGGTCTGTTGATGACTCGTGTAGATAACGAGACCAGTGCTAGAGCTCATTCATGGGTACTAAGGCACATGTGGATGCATTTCATGAATGAGCCTAGCCGAGTCGAGTGTTATGAGCCGAGGGCTTGGGGACTAGCAGCAGTCGTGTAGATTTCAATACTATTCCTAACCTAAGATACAGAGGGCGTAAATCCGTTTTGCGTGTAGGTTCCTGTAAACCCCGGTATTCTCTGTAGTTAAGAAACGCCGGGAGTTGGAAGCGAAACCCTAATCCGGTCTAGTTTAAGTCCAGTGGAAGAAGCCTAGGAACCCTAAATCCGGCTTTCCTTCGGTTTCATAATAAAAGAAATTTTATAAAGTAAATGAAGTTGAATTATTGTTTTAAAGTACATTTTAAACCTTTGAAAGTTTTAAATTCGGGAAATTTTCAATTCCAGGCCTTCCCGAGCTCGATTACGGAAAAGCGTGCCCCGGACCACGGATTCAGAAAAACGTTTCGAAATATTCATTAGAACCGTGATTTTATAAGGATTCCAAAAATATCAATTTTATAATTTTCCAAGCTATAAAAATTACAGTTATAGCTTTTCCTGTCGGTACAACCAGTAAAGTAGATGTACTATTCACAAGTACAACCTACACTACACACTACCCACACCCTATTCTTACATCCTTACAACTACTCATTTCAATTTTCTTTTCCAAGAAATTTTGTCTCTTAAATAATTATCACATTTATTACATTTTAATTTACTAAATTACAAAATATCAAATTTTCAAAACATACACACACACACAAGATGGACGGCGCCCCACCCACCCCTTTGTTTTCCCCCTCCATTGATTTATTTTAACTCAATTTTATTAACTAAAACCCTAATTCACTTCATATATAAACATATTTTTCTCTCTCTCTCCTCATTTTTACTTGTTTCAAATTGTTGCAAAAGAGAAAACTCTCTCTTTCTTTCCCTTTGTGCCGAGAGCTCCCCCTCCCTCTTCCCACAATTTCAACTCAAGTCTCCTTCATTTCTCCTTTGATCCTTCATTGGTAGGTTGATCTTAAGTCTTGTTCATCCTAAATCTTGTAATGGCAAGATCATTCTTGTGTGTTTTCTCATTTAAATCCCAATGAGCATGAGCAAGGGACATGAAAACACTACTACAAGAATCTCAAGCCATCACAAGAAGTGGATCTAGTATTTGGAAGAGTTTTGGTTGAAATATATCTTGTTCATGCATGTAAAGTAGAGATCTTGTATATATATTGATGTTCATACCATGAGATCTATGATTCATGCATTATATTTAGTAAATCTAAAGTTTAGACATCCACAACTTCATGTACATGTATGATCATAGAGTTATTTTATTTCCATGCATTGATGATCATAAAAATGTAGTATTGTATATGTATAGAGATGTTAGATAGTAGATATTCATATATAGAAGGCAAGAACATTGAAAAAGGAAAGGTTTTGTCAAATATGAAATGTTGGAAATTCGGATGAAATTGAAACCCTACTTTAAAAACCACCAAAATCACTTTTGAACTCATATTTCATATGAAAAATGAAGGGTATGTGTAGTAGATATCTTGAAAGAATGATTTTTATAAGCTTAGATGAGTTAGCATAATAAAATGTAAAAACAAGAGGTAAAGTTAGAATGAAAAATATTGGTTTATGGATGTGTAGTCAAATTCGTAATTTTGGGTGATGCCCATATAAACACTTAGTATCTAAGCTTAGATGGCATGTTTTATGAGCTAAATGAAGTCTTGATATAATAGATATATTGGAGCTTCAAATTTTAATGCATTAAACAAGATTTCACAAAAGGAAAGTGCAAGAAAATGAAATTTCAAAAATTCGGATTCTTACAAGGGGCTTGTTTAAAAACATATTTACCAAATGAAAAATGGAAATTTTTATGCATGAATGAAGGCCATGATTAATATAGACTTTAGGAACTCATTTTTATTTAGATAACAAGTGAATTTCAAGAATAAAAATCAAAGAAACCCTAAGGAATGTAAAGTTGAGAAGAATAACCTTTTTAGAGATAACCTTTATGTAATTTTGTAACAATTAGGAGTTCCTAAGGGTTTATCATCAAAAAATCATCATGACCATGCATGTACTGAGTTCATTACATGGCATTCATGTTAGTAATTCATTCCTATACCATTCATGCATGAATCATCAACTAGGAACAGTTCTTATCAAAAGCAAAACAAATTTTCGGAATTGGAGAAATTGTGGAACAGATCTGATCCTACTGTTCCATGACCTTAATGTTTTCAAAACTTGAATTTAATATTAGAAATAGATAGATCTTTCGAATTGGATAGAGATCAATATAAAATTTACGAAATTCCGAGTTAAAATGACCAAGTTATGGCCGTTTTAAGTCGGAACTTCCGCAAATAGTGAGAATTCTGAATTCATCTAGTCTAGGTGCATAGTTTGGAATAGTTACATGATGAGAATCTCATTAGGATTATTCTTACTTGGTAGGTGATCCCGAGCAGGACGACACCTTACTGCCCGATTACTACTACTAGAAAGACTGGCGTCCAATGGCCGAGTGAGTTTTATTTCCACTCTCAATTAATGATTGTGATTGTAATGTAGTGGCACTAGTGGTGTAGGCAAAGATAAAAATGAATATGCATGATGGGGTATATGGGAATTATATATGTATTTGCCTGCTATTGATGCGTGGAATGAAACTTAAGAAATATCGAAATCGAGTATTAAACTATTGACTAATTAGCTAGTATCTTATGTTGAATGTTTGTGAACACTTGTTGGACACCTAAAAGAATTGAACTAATATATATTTGACTGCAATGATAATTGGATTCATTCATATCACGATGGGAATGGAACATTGGCATTGGTTGGTTTTTCGTGATCCATAAAACGAATATGTTGGTTAATCGTGATCCATAAAACGAATATGTTGGTTAATCGTGATCCATAAAACGAAATATTGTTAGTTAACCGTGAGCTTAAACGGCGTCGTACCGCAGGATTCGTTAATCTGCTAACCCGGGATGGAGGGCGCATGTCTATCCACATATGATTTCCGGTTGGTCATATATTTGTTGAACTCATTTGTTTGATGCATACACTTGCTTGAATAATCACTTATTTGAATGAATTATACTTAATTGTGTTATGGAAATTATTACTCACTAAGCTAGTTAGCTTACGCCCCCATAGTTTTTACTTATTGCAGCACGAGTTTATCTGGCTTAGGCCGAGGCAAGCCACAGCACAGGTACCGGAGATAGGAGTTTCCCATAGAAGTTTAATCCACTCTTTTTGTATAGACTTCCGTTGGAAACCAAAGGACTCTGGATGACTGTAATGGACTTGATATTATTTTGCGGGGGCATGCCCCTTAGAATTTGTAAAATATAAATCATGCGTTGTGGTTTATTATCTATGGCTAATGAATGCCACGTTAAACTGTTTAACTCCATTTGTTGAAGTATTCTGTTGTCGTAAAGGAACGCTTTACATCTTTATAAGACTCCCGAAGGGCTTAGATAAGGAATTCGAGAGTCTTATTTAGTATGTGGCGGGCTATTACGTTTAGGATATCCTATGGGGCGTGACAGTTCCGGATACCCATACATAATTATTTGCTCATGTGTTTGTTCATACATAGCATATGGTTGATTTTAATTTGTTTTTTATGGTACAGAATTAAGGGAATTCTCACTAAGCTAGTGTAGCTTATATCCCAATAGTTTGTTTAAATGAACAGGTTATCTCAAGAATGAAAAGTGGGGACCGAAAATGGTTGGAGCCGAGAATGACTTCGGATTTCGGCAAAGAATAAGAATGTTTGAAGTTATCAGCTAGGTTTTATGATTTGCCTCGTGTAAATCCCCGAAATTTTCGATCCACAAATAAAGACCTAAACCCTAAACGGAAGTCAAACGGATCCTTAGGTCAAACAAAACCCTAGTTTGCCGTAACCGTCCAACTCCGGCATTGCCGTTTTCTCAAGTCATGGAAAACGAAGTTGGAAAGATTAGCTCGAATGGTTCGTAATAACCATAGGTTTTATAAAAGTTTCAGTTTCGCGAAATTCGGATGTCCTTCGAACCCGAATGGGCACAGTTCTTGAAAAATGTGACCGGAAGCCCGGAATAGGAAAAATTTTCCGAATACATCGTTAGACTCGTAAAAATATAAGATTTCCGAAAATATCAATTTCGTAATTTTTCGATAACTAAAAATATCATATATCACTTTTATACTCGTATTTTCTTACTACCGGTATTAAATTGTCATGTCTACTTTTACATTACACTATTTTCTACTATTCTATACTATTCATCTATCTCTACTTTTTCTTATAACCTATTCTTACAAACCTTACACCTATTTCTTACACATTTTTCATTTCCAATACAACTTCACATCTTTCATTTCTTACTTTTAATTAATCAAATAGACAAAAAAATTTATTTTTCTTTCCCCATGCATGTTTGGCGCCGGCCCCCTCTCTTGATGCCCAAATTGTTTTGTTTTCATTATTTTAATAACACAAATATCTCCCCATTTTCCTATAAATACCCCTTCATACCTTCACTTCTTTCACACTTCTTCATCTCTAAAGTTACTCTCTAAAATTTCTCTCCAAATCCTCTCAAGAGTTCTTCAAGAAGTCCTCTTAAGTTTAGCTTCTTTAGGTAAGAAATTTCTCAAGATTTCTTCATGTTCATTTACTTAGTATGAGCTTAGTGTGTGTTTTCTAAAACCATGAAGGTTAAGAAAGCAACATTAGGTTCATGCTTTGTTTTTGTTCATAATCAAAATTCCTCCATGATCATTTATATTTCTATTATGTTCCTTTATGTTTTCCTATATTTCCTTTATGTTTATTACTATCTAATATATCCATATAACTATATATACTATTTAGAGCATATAAGCTCATAGCCTTGCAATTTATTTAAATTCAAGTTGATTTTAAGACTAGTCATTCTAGTCTTAGACTTGTCCTCATCAAGTCAAAACAATTCTTTTCTTTTTCGGGACTAGTCTTTTCTTAGTCCCGGGGTACCTTGATAAAGCTAAGGTCCCAATACTTGATTTACTTTATTATTTAAGCTTTCAAGTTATTATGTTCCTTTGTATTTCTATAATTTTGATTCATATTCATGCATGAACATAATGTTTTTGTCTCAACAAAAACAAATGAGAAAATGTTTTCTTGAATTAAAGATTCTTTCTAAAGAAATAAATATGGGAAACGGATTTCTAAAAACTCATGAACATGCATAGGAATGATTTTCTTACATAAACAAAGGTTTTATGAAAACTTATCTTTTATCAAGAAGTAGAAATTCTTTTGAAACATTACAAGAAATAAAATATCATTTTGCTACTTTTGAAATCCAAGTTTAGAAAACAAAACCACACTTTAGGAAATTAAAGTAATTACAAGAGATTTCATTTAAATAAAATCTTTATCTTAATGACCAAAAGATCTTTCAAAAGTAAAATAGAATCTCAAATTCAAAGACTTTTAAAACCTTACTTTTAAGTTGAGACAACTTCATTTACTTCATACATTTGTTATGAGTCATTACAAATATATATACCTTTCAAAAGTTTACAAAATAATTGAAATGTTATCTTTTCAAAATGAGCTTTGTTTACAAAAAGGAAAGCAAGTGTTTACAAATTCGTGGCAAATCTGATCGCTACCTTTTCGGAACCCAAACGACTTAGTTTTATGGAAATAAGCTTAGAAATGCGTAGATCGTTTCGAGTAGGTAGAAAACGGTATATTATACGCGAAATTCCGAGTTAAAATGAGCAAGTTATGGCCATTTTAAGTTGGAATTTCCCTTTATACGATTTTACTACGATTTTTAAGAAAAGATTAGAATTTTCAAGAATAGAATTTCACGAAATACTCATTTTGGGTATTCTTCTTGAATTAGATAATCACGAGGAGGATTGTTGTATCCCGAGGATTACTACGATTAAGTGGAATTTCCGATCGACCCATCCAATTCAAGAAAGGTGTCACCATGGCCGAGTGAGTTATTCCCGTTATTTTTCATACTCTTGCTTGTGCTTGTAAAATTAGTTGCACTAGAATCTAAGCAAACTCAAAAAGAAGTGTATGATAATATGTTGAAGGAATACTAAGTATATCGAAACTCAATTTGTTTGTAATAAAGTTGTATGTACATTATTATCTTGAATTGTTTGAAATTGGTTGATCACTTGAAAGAAGTTAAATGTAACTACTAGACTTTAATTAAAGAAATTATTCATGCACTTCATATGTTGAGTCACATTGCATTCGCTACTATACAATTGGTGGGACAAGTGTATAATAGTGGTGGTAGACATAACCGGTATATCATGTAAGTGGCGAGTAGGAGCCGGTAAGAACTACTTAAATTGATGGCTAGTAGGAGCCTGTAATAACTACAAGTTTTTGTGGCTAGTAGGAGCCTGTAATAACTACAAATTTTTGATGGCGTATAGGAGCCGGTAAGATCTATAAAAGTGTTTTTAAAAGTTGTGGCTGTAATTGGCCTGAATCCCCAACCCCGAATGAAGGGCGTAAATTCATTCAACATATGATTCCCGGAAAGTCATATGTCTTGTATGCTCACGTGGTTGTTGCATTTCATATGTTTGAATAATAAACTTGATTGATAAATTTTATTTGAGTATGAATTTTGGGATTTACTCACTAAGCCCATAAGCTTACACCCCTATAGATATTTGTATTCTCAGGAACACCTATTTTTGAGCCCGAGGCCATCCCGCATCCGTATACATTTTATGTTGAAGCTTTTGGAGGAAATCTACTCGAAGACTTAGACTAGACTTCCTTTGAAATCTTTAATTTTGGATATTATGAAGTTATCTCGATCCTTGGATTTAGCGGGGGTATGCCCCTAAGAATTTATGTATCAGACCTTTAGTTATTTATGATATGATATATTTATTTCTGAATTCTTGTATGTTTAACTTTACTTGCTTAAACTATGCTTCCCAAAAGCGTCTCCTATTACCGTGTTAGACACCTTACATATAATACTAAGGCTTTCGCATGACTAAGGTAGCCATTCTTAAGCCTTGATATTATATGTGGCGGACTGCCACATTTAGGGTACCCTTCGGGGCGTGACACCTCGTAATAGTTTATGTAGGGAAGTCTTTGGATAAATGTAATTGAAGTTTAATGATTTGTATTATGATGTATGGTGATTTGTATCCGCAATATAGTGAATTGTATTTCCTTTACATTGTTACTCAAGTGTATCAATATAAAATGTATCTCTCCAATGTGTCTCCTCTATGTGTTAGACGTCATGTACATAGTATGGAAGCCTTCGCATGATTGAGGCGGTCATTCCTAGGCTTTAACATTGTGTACGGCGGACTGCCACGTTTAGGATATCCTTCGGAGCGTGACACCACTAAAGTGGGTTTCATCACCAATTTGGATATTTCCATCTCTATATCGTGGTCTGCAAACTTGATGTTTAGTCTCTCGAATTCCTTTACTAGCTCCTTTTGGTCCAAAGCAAGGCAGCAGCTTCTCCATGATTTTTACGACTTAGAGTGTCCATAATGGCATTCACTCTACCTAGATAGTAGTTAATTCCAAGGTCATTTATAAGTTCTAACCATCTCCTTTATCGCATGTTCAGCTCATTTTGTGTGAACAAGTACTTGAGACTTTTATGATCTGTGTAGATCTCGCTCCTTTGTCCATAAAGGTAGAGTCTCCGTAACTTGAGTACAAAAACTATGGTAGCTGACTCTAGATTGTGTGTTAAATAGTTCTATTTGTGTGGCCCTAACTATCACAAAGAGTATGCAATCACCTTTCCTTCCTGCATGAGTACACGCCCAATACCATTTCTCAAGGCGTCACTTTGCACCGTGTGGGGTTTCTTAGGGTTTAGTAACAATAAGATCAAAGCAGAGACAAGTCGTTGTTTCAACTCTTGGGAAATTTGTTCTCGCTTCTCTGTCTATATAAAATTTTCATTCATTTGTGTTAACTATGTCAATGGCTTGGTTATCATGGAGAAATCTTTCACAAACTTCCTATAAAGCCTGTCAACCCAAGAAAACTCCTCACTTTAGTTATCGTCTTACGCTGTTTCCACTCCATTACTGCTTTTAGCCTCTCAGAGTCTACAAATATACCTTCTCCAAATACCACATGTCCTAGGAAGGATATCCTATCCAACCAAAAGTCACACTTGGATAACTTAGCGTACAACTCATGCTGTCTTAGCATTTTTAGTACCATCCATAAGTGTTCTTTTAGTTGCTCTTGCATTTTTGAGTAGATCAAGATATTGTTAATGAAGACTATCACAAACTCATCCAATTGATGAAATTTGCCAATCGTAGTTTTAAATTTGTAAAAGCCATTCCTCAATTTGCTTTGAAAGACAATAGATAGTGTACCTATCGAATAGTAGTATAGCTCAGATCGGGTTATCCATAGGGAAAGAATAACTACTAGTAATCACTTCTTCTCTACTATCTAGCAAACCAATTAATGACAATTGTTTAATATTACCGGCTAAAAAAAATGCTACAAGACTAATTAGCAAGATCACTAGAAATAACAAGCAAAGATATGGATTCAATACTAAACGTGACCTAGGTCTTGTCGTTCGTTTAATTTCATCATGTGAATCCTTGAAAGACCAAAGATTATCTAAATTGAGTTCTTAAGCCATTGAGTTCCTTATACAAACTAATAATCCTCTCGAACCTATCAATTTATCTAATCTTAAATCAATTAATTAGAATCTCTCCTCAAATAATAAAAACCTAAGATTGCATTAAGCACTTGAACGCCTAGAAAATAGAGAATTACGGAAGATCGTTACTATTCTATCTCTAGAATTACACTAAGAACTCATCAAATTGCATAGATCTATTCATGAAAGTATTTTCCCAATTGACGTAGATGAAAATCATAAATAAACTTGCATTTTGGATATACAAATCTAAGAAATGATATAAGAGCATGTAATTTGAGCATAAGAACATCAATTGATTGCATTAAAAGCAAATCCTCATCACATGATGAAAATAAAATTTGAACGAGACCTAGATCTAAGATCTACTCTTCCATAGTAATTACATGATATGCATGAAATTCAAAAGAAGAATTCTAACTCATGAATACAACCTTTAAAAATGAAGCTAAAAAATGATGATGTTAGATCTACAATTTAGATCCTCCTTGACTTGTTTCTCTCGTGATTTACCTTCCAAAACCTCTCCAAAAACCCATAGAGAAAATTAGATCTAGAATAATGTGTCACAAACCTCATTCTCTCTCCAAGGAGTATTTAAATGGGTGACAAAAAAATCCTATGCCATATAAGGTGTATAGGAACCTGTTTCACTCATTGGACAACACATGAAATTGATATGGGCTTTCAAACAACATGTATGAATGACCGTTTCACCTTCGGGAATAGAACATTGAAATGATATGGGTGGTGATACATGCTGTACGGCAGAATGTATCACTTTCTAGTTTGTCTCTTGAAACCATACACCATTCCATACAAGGTGTATGGGAAGTTGTTTCACTTTCTCCCTTCTCCTAGAACCATATACCTTCCCATACATGCTGTTTCATTCAAGAATTCTTCAAACTTGATTTTTTTTTCTTGTTGACTTCATTTGATTTCTTCATAAAGAGTTCCATATTTCCTAAAATCAACAATTAATCAATTAAGAGCCATTTCTAAATGATTTTTACTTAGAATATCAACTAAATGAGCCCAAAATCATATTAGAAATGAGGGTGTTATAGCATTTATCACCAATAAAGGTTTATAACTGCAATTCATCAAGTCCATAAAAGTGGGAGGTGAATTAGTCAAACTGAAAGGCATTACTAAAACCTTTTAGTGTTCATAGTGAGTTCGAAAAGCAATCTTTAGCATATCCTCCAACTTGATTCTTGACTAATGATATCTAGATCGTAAATCAATTCGCAAGAACACACTTAGTCCTTGTAGCTAATCAAAGAGATCATTGATCCTTGGTAATGGATATTTGTTCTTAATCGTGACCTTATTAAGTTCTCGATAGTTGATGCACAACCTCATGAATCCATCCATTTTCTTCACAAACAAAACTAGTGCTACCTATAGTGAGACACTTGGTTAGATAAATCTTTGATCTAGAAGTTCTTGTAGTTGCTTCTTCAGCTCTTTAAGCTCGATAGGTGTCATGTGATACGGGGCTTTTGATATTAGTTCGGTGCTCGATGTTAAGTCGATTTCAAAGTTGGTGTTCAGTGTCACAAACAACACTGGTGCTCACCACTTTCCTTCGATAGTCTACTATAGCCTTAGCATGTGTTAACCAGCTCATACCTAGGATCACTTCATACTTGCTCATCTCTAATACTATCAAGTTGCTCTTCATGTGGTGTCCTTGCATCTCCAATGGACAATTGTTCCACACTTCTCTAGTTATCATGACATTACCTGTGGTGTTTTATATGAAGTTAGTAGTAGTGGTGACTATGGGTAATCTGGTTCTCTTGGCTAGGCTAAAGGTAACAAATGAGTGTGTGGCTCCGGTATCGAATAAGGCATAAGCAGTCTTGCTACCTACCTTATTTTGCCTACATTCAACAAGCACTAGTTACTAATCGACACATACATCACTCACCATATCACTCAACTATCGTAAGATTTAAACTACTTAAGATCTCAATTTCTAATGCTAAACAGTTTCTATCCTCTTTTTAAGGAAAGAACAAACAAGGAAAACATTACTTAGGGTTTTGAGAATAACCTTCCACTAACCCATAGTCTTAGTCATTCCCTCCTCCATAGTAGCAAGCTTGTAATCTCCATCATCGCCTCTTCACATATTTATTAGCCCTCCAAATTGTAAATGCATCCTTGCATTGAGGTTTCGGGATGGTTCCTATTGTTTTTTCCATTTCCATTATTTACAATCGTGGATCCTCCTAAAGAATTTGTTGGCTTGGCCAATGCATTCTTTCTTTTGGGGCATTAGTGGCAAAGTGCTGAAACTTGTAGATGAAGCAAATTGTTGAGCTCTTCTTGGGGCATTCCAAGATCTTATAGTTTGGACTTACATAAAAGTAGCACTTATACTGCAATTGTGGGCATGATTTAGGATAGTACCTTCCTTCACACCTCCAACATGTAACTTCAATCTTGGCCAACTCTTTCTTACTACTCTGTTTCCTTTGAAACTCTCAAAGGAATTGAAATTTTTGGTTTAAAGCCTGAACTTGTTCCTTCATAGGACGTTTTCCCAAACATGAAAACCTTTTTCTTTGGTGCCTTAGTTTTTCTCTTTTTAGCTTCTTCCATTATCCAAGCTCTTTCTACTAACTCCGGGAAACTCCTGATGTCAAACTCCTCCAGTTGAAATCGCAACTCTTCATCTAATCCATTCAAGAAGACATGTCTCTTCAATTCTTCACTATCTTATATGATTCAATGGCATACTAGAGTAGTCGATTGAACTCCATCTCATATTGCTTTACTATTTTACCCCATTGTGAGATGTGGAGGAAATCAACATTGTCTTATGCTTGAAGACTTGGAAAGTAGTTTTCTAGGAATTCACGGTGGAACATATCCCATGTGATTAGGGCTGGTAACTCTCGACTTTCACATCCCCACCAAACATAGGCATTATATCGGAGCATGTAAGTGCCATAATTGAGTCTCAAGTGGTGAGGTTCTTCAAAAGCAGAGAAAGACCTTTCCACCTGTGCTATCCAATCTTTGACCTTGTTAGGTTTGTCGAAAGCTCCATCAAAGTAGCGATTTCTCTTGATGAAATATGGCAAAGTACTCTGATAAGGTCCTAGTGATGGTGATGATGGTAGTGGTGTGGTTATGATTGTGCTTCCAGGAGTGCAGGCGCTTCAGTAATGGCTTCTTGTGCATTTGTAGCTGGCAGTGGAGCAAGCACTAGTACATTATGGTTTTGTTGGATAAAGTGTTCAACTTCAACAAGTTGGCTAGTTGACCAATAGCGGCAAGGACATCACTTGGTTGGTTTTGCATTGGTGTAGGGATGTCTCCTTATTTATTTTATGGTGGCATGGCTTGGGTGTTTTCCAATTCAGCTGGAGGATTATTTAATCCTCATTGCTTGTGATTTTTATATCTTCTTGGTTAACTATTTAACGTTTAACTTATGCAAAATTTAAGCTTTTCTTTAGTTATTAATCTAAGTGGAAATTTTGAAAATTATAGAAATTCTTCTTCAAAAACTTACAAAACCTTGGTAATATATTTAAGAGAGCACTAAAAACTTATAGAAATAAAATCATAGGAATGTAAAATTTAAACCAAATATAAGAAAATTTCATTAATTGACGTGATCCCCTCAACGTTTCTTGAATCAAAATCTAATCTATTATCCATTAGGGTTTTCTAGGTTGATATGAATTTGAAAATATAAATTGGATATGGATGAAATCATCGCTCGATCGAAAACCACGAATAACAAAATCAAACTAGTGTGTGAATAAATTACAGATCGATAGAATTCACAATCTATAAATCACTCACGGTGTCAAATGAATCTCAAGATTCAAATAACAATGCTCGCCAAAATTATATGACAACAAGAATTGATTAGAACAAAAAGATTAAAGAGATAAATTAGATCTCAATAATCAACAAACCATAATAAGGTTCTTACACTCAAAGTGCTCTCAAAGAAATATCCCAAAAACTGACCCTCTTTTGAAAACCCTAAAACATATATAAAGGAAATAACTTAGAACTTAATTCACGCTGGAAATAAAGAAATGAACACTGGCAATTAATACAATAATGTTGGCAATGTTGATTATTAGCGTTATAAATTTTGAAACTGTGAATAGTAATGCCAGCAACTGGAAAGCAACGCCATCGGCTTAGGTCTTCAATGCCGTCGACGTAGGGCAGCTACACAAGGCCGGTGTAGGCCTTAATCTGAGGCTATCCCACTCCTTTCTACGCTTGTGATTTGCTGGTTGCTTTCTCCTTATTGTCTTATGTTTTGGCTTTCTTTTTCCACACATTGAAGCAACTTGATTCCTATCATTGCCCTTTGGTTAAAGAAGATCCGTCCTCGAATATCTTGATTCTTCTTTTTCTGTACATCAAAATTGGAATGTGAATCAGTCATCTTATTAGTCCATGCAAACAAGCTTTTCAAACCCATGGTCTTCTTAACATGTAGCAATTTGGTCTACTGCAACTCTTCAGAACTCATAGGCACCAGCTTAAATGTCTTCCCAGGTGTTGAATTATGTACTCATTCTTGTAAGCATCAAACAAATCTCAAAGATCATATTGTCATGGTCTTCTAAGAACCAGATGTATAACATCTATGGGAACTACATCACATAAAAGTTCATCAGAATATTCACCAATTGAAATAGGTACATGCAACTGCATGAACATGAATATCTCCTTGGTGATTAAGCTAATGAAGAGCATAGGGCTTTGGATGTTGCTCCAATTTAATCCCAACTTTGAAACAATTCCAACAGAAACAAGATTGACATAGCTACCTGTATCAACCATAGTTAAGCAAGTTTTTCCTCTGACCAAACTCTGAATATAAAACAAATTAGTTCTCTAATTTGGAATAGCTTCCTCCTACTCAATCATCAACGCTTCACCCTGAACCGCATATTCCATATCATCATCATCCTCTAATGAAGGCCTAGAATGCTCACTCTCATGCTTCTCTTCCTCACTCTCAATTTGATTATCTTTTAGAATCATCACCCGCTTATTAGGACATTGAGAAGCAATATGTCCATTCCCCAAACACTTGAAACACTTGATGTCTCTACCTTTTTTTTTTTTTTTTTTTTTTTTTTTGTGGAGCCTGATTTGAAGCCTTTTCTTCAACTTCTTTCCCTCTTTTCTTTCTTATCTATCCTCTTTCTTTTCATCCTCATCAGATTTATTGTAAAAATGAAATTTTTGAAACCTTTTACACTGTTGTCTCTCTACCCTGCTAGCTAGTTTAATCACATCCTGCAAAGATTGATACTGCTACAGTTCAACAACATGGCTATCTCACTTCGACTCATTAATAAACCGAGCAATAGATTCAAAAGTTGATTCTTGAATATCACATCTAGCCATCATGGTTTCAAATTCCTTCACATACTCTTCAACACTTCTCCTTCCTTGCATTAGAGATTGCAAATCCATCAACAATTCCTGTTTGCAATAATCAGAAACAAATCTTCACTTCATCAACCTCTTCATTAGTGCCCAAGAATGCACTTTGTCTTCAATTACCCTATGTCTTTCAACCTATAATTTGTCCTACCTCAAGCTAGCATAATTTGAAAAAGCTAAAGATGCCATCTTAACCTTCATACGCTCATCCCATTCATAACATTCAAACACTTTTTCAACCCTTGGCACCCAATCCAAAAATTCCTCAAGCTTACTACTTCCTCTATCGCCTATCATTCCTACCATCACACCTTTTGTGCCTTCTACTGTCCCCATCAGATTCTTCACTAAAGTGTCTCCTATGACTAGATCCACTCTAACTTCTCCTATCTCTCACTTCTAATCTTTCCAATATCCTCTTGCATCCTATTTACTTCCATTTGTAATTGAGTGAATTCTTGCCTTGTCATGACATCCCCTTCTCCATTATTATTATTTCTTCTTCCAGCCCTAAGGTTATTTTCATTAATGCTGCTGCTTCCATCTGACGACATCTTCACAATCTATAATAAAATAGCAGAAATCCCCAACAAAGCTACAACAAAAATTTCAAAAATAAAGGAAATTAATAAGATTTTTTTTTTTTTTTACTAACCTGTATGAAATCCGCATTGAATAATAAGATTAGCAAACTTAGGACCTATGGCTTATGGGCCCACCATGCTTTGATACCAACTGACGTGATCCCCTCAACATTTCTTGAATCAAAATATGATCTTTTATCTTTAAGGTTTTCTAGGTTAATATGAATTTGAAAATATAAATTGGATATGGGTGAAATCGTCGCTCGATCGAAAACCACAAACAACAAAATCAAACTAGTGTGTGAATAAATTATAGATATATAG
Source organism: Combretum micranthum (assembly GCA_024138025.1). Lineage (NCBI taxonomy): Eukaryota > Viridiplantae > Streptophyta > Magnoliopsida > Myrtales > Combretaceae > Combretum > Combretum micranthum. Next base: position 6,153 of record JAMXBD010003707.1, on the reverse strand, counting down.
AATCCGATCTATAAATCACTTACGGTGTCAAATGAATCTCAAGATTCAAATAACAATGCTCGCCACAATTCTATATGACAACAAGAATTGATAAGACAAAAAGATTAAAGAGTTAAATTAGATCTCAATAATCAACAAACCACAATAAGGTTCTCACACTGAAAGTGCTCTCAAAGAAATATCCCAAAAACTAACCCTCTTTGAAAACCCTAAAACATATATAAAGGAAATAATAGAACTTGATACACGCAAGAAAAAAAAAAGAACGGTGTCAATTAATACAGTAACATTGGCAGTATTGATTATCTGCGTTAGAAATTTTGAAATTGTGAACAGTAATGCCGGCAACTGGAAGGCAATGCTATCGGCATAGGGCAGCTACACCGACGGTGTAGGGCCGACATAGGCCTTAATTCAAGGCTATCCTACTCCTTTCCACGCTCATGAGTTGCTAGCTGCTTCCTCCTTGTTGTCTTATGTTTTGGCTTTCCTTTTCCACACATTGAAGCAACTTGATTCCTATCATTAATGGAAAGAAACACAAATGGGTTACAACTTATACAACAAGAGACACGTTGAAAAGGAAAGTCATGCTAAAAGAAAACAACATAGACTTAGACATTTAGGATATGCTCAAACTACTACTACCTAACAACATATTGGACTAGTGGAATATACCCATTTTCTTTCTTACATCACACAAAGAATAACACATGACTATCAAAAAACAACATCTAATGAAATAGTCAGCATTCCTTTTAGCTTTGCTTGATTGGTCATAGGGAGGGAGTGGGGTCCTAATGCTCATGGCTTGATGATCCTTTTTGCTTTTTTTCTCATGAACTCCTTCAGATATTTTCTTACTGATAGTCTTTTTTCTTTATCCTTACGAGGTTCTAAGTCCACTGGCATTTCATCATTCTCCTATAAGATTTTCTCCTTGGGGTCGACATCTATCATTACCACTTCCTCACTTGGTATTCATCTCGTGGCAATTTCTGGTGTAGGCATATACGATCGAATTTGCCCCATAGAAGTTGTATCAAGTGTATAATTTGCTTACCAAATTTGTGCATAGGGGTTTTCCTTGGGGTTTCCTTCTGATTCCTCCCAGAGATCCTCTTCAAGGTTTTCCTCCTCTTCTTCTGCCATCTCATACTCCATCATTGGTTCATCTTCTCCAAATTGAATTCAAATCGAAGGTGGTGGTGGTAGTCATCACGACCCTAAAGGGGGCCTCCAAGAGTTACCTTATCATGTGTACACCAGCAATATGAAAACCATTTTACAAGTCAAAGATGGCAAACCTTTACTTAATATTTGCTATAAAAAATTTAATTGTATAAAAATAATTTGATAACTAAGGAATTATGGATTCCTATAGTCCACCAGAACCACAAAGAATCAATATCCCCCACTAAACAGTAAAATAGAATAGATCATATACATTATACGAAACTTTAAACTATTATACAACTAATCTAATTCAAATTCTAAGTTTATCTTACAAAATACAAAAGTTCAAAAACTACATAATTGATCTTATTCATAATCTAAATTTACATTTCTATCTTTCTAACTTCAAGGGCTTCATTGAAGAAGACAGTTTTCTTCACACTTCTTAACTCGTTCTTAACTTGAGATATTCCTGCACAAAAACTATAGGGGTATGAGTTAAACCATAGCTTAGTGAATAATAAGACTCGATCACATAATAAACATATGCCACATAAATTTTATTAATAAGCATATGCAATGCAACACTCAATCGTATGATATGCACAGTTTGAATGACCAAAATATAAACCAATGGAGATTTATGCCATCTCGTGGGGGTTGAAGGACCAGCTCAAGTCATTTACACCCATGAGAGACTAAGAACTAAGGAAGAAGTATTTTCATTTAAACTCCTTATCATTCATATATACGTACTTGTAACATAACCTCAAGTTCACCTTGGAAAGAACTAAGGAAGAAGGATTTCTTTTGAAACTCATTTGTTATATGTGTGTGTGTGTGTGTGTGTGTGTGTGTGTGTGCATGTATTATAAACATATTCTCCACTTCACCTTAAGGCCAACCCCAACACAAGTAATGTCCTTCGGTGCCTACTTAGTTCCTCTAGAGATGATAACCCAATGGTAACCTTAACCAAATTCATTGAAAAGCATTACCATAGAATCGGAATATTAATACACGACATGAATGCCATTCTAATACAAGTATTTTGTCGTGTAATGTATGATTATTTAATTAACTAGTTAGATAATATTAAGTCCATTTATTAAAGCGACCAATCAATTATCATACATCATCAACAAGGGTAACTCAATTATTACAAGCAGTGTATAATCCCTTTTCAGTCAACAAATAATATACAAATACTCAAACCCCACACATATTTAGTTATGTTTATCTAGGTATAGGTGCAACTATGTCACAATCACAAGCAAGGTGATAAGGTTAATGTTATCTACCTATCATCTAGGTTAAGCTATAGCAAACTTTTAAGAAATCCAAAGATTAATTTGTTCCTCCTATGAAAAAGAAATAGAAATCACTCATCACCCCTTTTTATATTTACTTCATTCAATTTTAGTGTTCAATTTTACTTTAATTCATTATTTTACATTTGATTAAAGTATAGACTTATTTTAAAACATATTTGATCAGACTTTAAGTTGGACCCCTTCATGGTTGTGAAAATCGCCTCACCAAAATAAGAAAATTCTCTATTGTTTGTCAAATTATCTCTTTTTCTTTATTTATAAATCATTTCTTATAAAACATTATTATTCCTTATCATTTAAATATGTATTTTCATAAATTATTAACTTATATGAAAAACTCATTTTAGCAAACATACATTTGAAACAACATATTTCCTTTACTAAACATGGTCCAACCCATCATATTACAATATACTATCTCTAATTCATTTACAAGTTTTAAATTTTTTTTAATAACTTAGCCAAATTGATTAAACTTAACCAATCTAATTCATTTTAAACCTATGATTCATATCAATTATTAAGTCTATGTTAACTTAATCTTAGCCAAGTTTATTAGAATTAGTCATTTAGTCTAGTTACTAAGTCATATTCAATTATCTCTCCAAGTCATTACCATATGTCTATTAAGACTTTAGTTAATCTAAGTATATTTATTTTAGATCATGTTCATTTTATCTCCTTAGTGATGCGTGCTAAGCACGGATTTATAATTTCTCGGACTTTGAAAATCGATATGTAGACCTTGACTCAATGAAATATCTAGAATAGAATTAGTGGTATAAATTGAACTTAACCACAGATTTGAGAATTCCACGAACCTTGGTATGGATTGATGGAAAGACCTTGACCCATTGGTTGAATAATCCTAAGAACCTTGATATAGAGATCTTGACCCTATAGGAGATACTGACCAAGAACCTTGGTATAACAAAGAATGCTACAATAATTCAAATTCTTGAAGAATTCACAAGCTCTTGAAAAAACTCAAAGAGAAGAATTTCTCTCAATTGATTTCAATGTCAAAGTAATCTATTCTGTTACATCCAATAGGTTTTGGTTTATATGGACTAAAAAAAAGAAACCTAAAAGACACAAACAAAAACAAGTTGTTTGTATACAATGGCTAGTGGCTAAGATATAAATTCGGCGGCCTAAAAATAAAAACATGAAACTGATATAATATTCACAGCAAGAAGGCTAGCGGTGTAACTAAGAAGGCTAGTGATGTATCCCATGAAGGTCAGTTGTGTTGGTCCCAAAAGATAACTAAGAGGAGGGGTGAATTGGTTTTCCAATTTAAAATTTAATCCTTTAAAAATCTTTACCAAATTCACAAACTGGGTTAATCAATAAAAATTGGCTTCTTAACTTTACGTGAAAAACAACAAACAATATCTTTAGTTGAAATTCGGATGAAAACAGATTCAAAAATATCACAATACGTTAAGCTTAAAACAAAAATGAACTTCCAAACTTTAGTCTCTGATTTAGTTTCTGATCAGTAAAAAATATTTTCAGTTACTCTTTGAAATAGTTTCTCAATACGAATTGTAGCTCAAATAAACAAATAATTATGCATGAAAATTAAAGAAATAGAGTTTAGAAGAGTGCAAAGCGATTTATAGAGGTTCCGCCTTGAGCGTCAGTCCACTCTTTCAGCACCAAGCCGGTGATCTGGTTGTCTTTACTGGAATGTTTCACTATCCAATAAACAAATCAAGTTATAAGTTGTCTTTTGCCAGGCTACAATATGTACTCAGCTTGATCCTTCTAGCTTCCATAAGCTACAATCAATCTACTGAGCCTACTTGTAACTCTTAATCTCACAAGTAATCACAAATCAATTTGAGGAAATAAGTTCAATGTATCCTCTAATTTCAGTACAATGAAAATATAAATAACAGAATTTGCTTAGGAATATTTGAGCTTTGATTGCTTGTATTCTTTTTCACGTTTTCGATTGTTGTTTCTTTCTTCTGAATTTGCCATATTTATCCTTCTTTCTTCAATGACTAGTAAAAGATTAGTTCCAGATTTTTGCAATTAATTTAGATAGGTTACTGTTCATCCTTCTATTTCAATACTTTGGATAAACAGTTCCTTTTATCTTACTGGTTCTGATTTTTTAGCTTGTAATCTGGATAGGAGTTTTCTTCAAACGTTACAATTTAAATCAACCTTTGTTGTAGATAAACCTTAAAAGTAATCTGATCGCAACGTTCCTAATTGGAAGAATATAACCTACGAAAATAGCAGCTTTATCACCATGAAAGTAGTAGCTTTTAAAATTCTGAATTTGACTCATTTAAAATTTGAGTTCTCTTGATCTTGGATAAGCTTGTCCTTGATGATTATTTCCATCAGATGCTTCTTATAATATCACGAGAAAATAGCTATGTCCAAAATTGAATCTGAATTTTGCTGTCGCGAAGCTTCAAATGCTATTGATTCGTTAATTTAAATTAATCAAACTTTAAATTCGAATTACTTGAATCCCCTTTGGATAATTGAACCAACTTTGTGGAACATAATTGAATGCATTACCCAAATACATTCACTTTGGTGTTGGGTCTTCAAAAATATGAATTGATTAGGAAAGCATCCGTTCTTCATAGTCTCGGTCGTGATTCCTGCATATTTTAAGTCTTCGTAAATTAGTTTCTGAAATGCCTTCTGATTGATATACAAACCTTTATAACACACTGATTTTCCTTCTGAATAAGTTTTTGAATATTCAATTGCTCTTGAAAACCTTTCCTAAACAACTTTTGAAATACTTCCTGAGTTGTATTCTTTTGCAAAAATATTTTCATAAAACTTAATTACTGCACACTTAATGAACTTTGATAGTAAACACTTAACTCTTTTTGTTATCATCAAAACCCATATTGAGAGAAACCAACATTCTTCCCCTTTTTGATGATAACAAAACCAATATAGACAAAGTGTATATTTTTTATGAAAATAAATTCAAGCTCAATTTCGAGTGTTGTATATTACTATTTTAAATTTTATATATTGCTTATTTTCTATTTTTCTCCCCCTTTTTGTTAGCATTAGAAAAGATTAAGATAGGAACAAATGAAAACATCAACAATTGAATTCCATATCATGTAAAAAAGAAGCAACAATCAGTTTAGAAAACAAAATAAGAACAGATGACATGAGTTACATTCCACATCAGATTTAGTCTTTCTTAAATTCTATGAATTTAACAGACTTTCTAGCTTTCATTTTCTTTTTTGTGGAAAAGTAGTGTGGGGTGGAGGTCAAAAAGATCGGAGACTCTGTGGTTAGTGAAGAATAGTCATAACATAAGATATGATTTCAAATTATTCAGAGCCCAGTTGGGGTTGTGGACTTATAGGTTGTTCATAAGAAAACAATCTGCAAGTTTTCTAAAATTGGAGTGAGAACAAGTTCCTTCTCAGCAGTTGGTTCTTCAGGAGCAACATCAGGTGCCTTCTCGATACTTGTTCTTTAGTAACACCAATACCAACACTCTTAACACCAAAACGCTCTTTCTCAACAACATTAGGTTCCATCTTGCCTGCATGTTCTGTTTCAGTTTGAACATCATGAAAATCATGATAAGAAGTTGTTGAATCTTAAACTGGTTGCTGGTATTTTGGTAAAGACA
>JAMXBD010003706.1:0-106475 GCA_024138025.1 Combretum micranthum | reverse complement strand
GTTAATCTAATATAAATTAGACTTAAAGTTTAATAATGAAATCCATACATCTACAATCTCCAAATCAATTTCTTGAAAGAGCAACACCATAAATTAAGCATGGCTTGGCATCTCTGTTTGGCTACAAGATACTTCAAAGTTGAATGGTCAGTGTAAACAATAACTTTAGACAAAATAAAATAAGATTGGAATTTATCAAAGTGACTACTACCGTAAGTAATTACTTTTCTATAGTTGCGTAATTTTCTTGAGTTGGACTCAACGTCTTGCTTAAGGAATCATCTTAGTAGCAGATGGAAGTGTATTAAAAATGCTTGAACTTTTTTGGATTATCATGGTGTCTCCATAAATAAGTTAGTTTTTAGGTTTCTATTTTCTGGTTTTCTTAACGTTGTTTTTTTTTTTATTCGGATTAACTCACTTCCATTGCCTAAGTAGCACTCGATTGCAAGAACTTGACATAATAAAAAAGCTGGACAATACTCATGAATAGGAATACTAGATGGTACAATTTATTTATATTGGGTTTGGTATGAACAAGGATTTTTGTGTTATTCATTATTTAGTATATATAAGTATAATACAAAAGTGTTGTAAGAAAATGTGAGTTGTCCAATGAATTTGAATTGTCTAGTAATAAGAAGATTTGTCTCATCATACACATGGTACTATTTTTCTCTTTAAATTTGTCCAGTATACTAAAGCTCATGACAGCAACAAAATAAGGATCTAAAATTTTTATCTAGTGTAATCCTATAAATTTATATGAACCAAACACTCATCTATTTATCTATTAATTTATATAATTAATAATGTGTCCATTAGCAAGAAAAAAAAGTTGAAATTTATACCTTACATTAGAATAACAAATTCTAATTTTATCGAATAGTGCATCGTTATATTTTAAAAAATTCAACAAAATGAGACTGGACACAATAATAGTATTATCATGGATAAAATCCCCTCTCCCTCCACCGCCAGTATTAAAACCGCCTCCGTCTCCACCTCTCGTCTACCGTGAACCGCGTCCTGCACCCACCCACCCCCACCAATCGTCATCTCCCCAACCATCCTTCCAATGACCCAAGTTTGTTATCCACCCTATCAACCTCTGCTCCTGCTCAAAGCGCGTGTGGCCCACGTCCGCCAAGATGTGAGCCAGCATGTGACTCTCCACAAACTTGGTTATCTTCTTTTGTATCTTCTCCAACTTTCTGGCCTTCTGGAGATTCTTGTACAAATCCCAACGGCCTGACCTGGCGATCTTATTTGAGAGCTCGATGCCTTCTCTCATGGTGTCCATAAGATGACTGATTTGAAGCTGGCGGTGCTGGGGAAGCTCGACACCGGAATACTGGATTTCTTGGATTATGGGGGAGAGTTCTTGAATGTCTTGGCGCATCTGTTCGGCTGTTCCTCTACACAAGATGGATTTTTTGGAGACATGGTAAAGGACCTTCATGAGTTCCGCGATGAACTCCTCGGGCACGAAGTTTGTTACCTCCATGATATGGAATGGAAGCAAGGTAAGTGAGTGTGCTTGACTAACAGGGAGAGAGAGAGAGAGTTACAAGTGAAAGCTAAAAGCTAGTGGCCTTCGAAAATAAGGCAAGGCGATAATCGTGCGAGACTTATTTCCTCGAAGTTTCAGCGAATTCCTCCGCGTGCTCATAAAGTAATTCAATAATTTATGAACGACGAATAATTTAGAATGACCCTTATTTTTAAAAGTATATTTGTAGGAAATATTCTAACAATGAATATGGATATACGTAGGATAAAAGATTAAGTAATTTAATATAATTAATAAAGTTGGAATAGTATCCAAATAAAAAATAAAACGATGCAGAATCACGATTCTATTTTTGAATCCATTCTTGCATACTTAAACATGACATAACATAAGAATACTTTTATTTAGATTATAGATACTGTTAAAAATTGTACCTAAATTTTTTTAAAAGATATCAGACATCTAAAGTTTGATTTTCGTAATTTTGATATCTGAAACAAGTTTTCATATATATTTTTCTATCTAAAGTTATGCGAAAACTTCATTCAGATACTGAAAATGATAAAACCAAACTTGAGATATCTGATTGAATAACAAAAGTTTAAATACCAATTTATTTAAAAACTAAATTTCAAATATTTAATCCAACTTATTATAAAAACTCAAATACCATCTTTTTAATTATCCCGCGAATAATGAGAGTCTTTTGTGAAGTTACTAAGAAAAGTCCGAAGCGCCAAAGCAAGGTACATCCCAATACTAATTACTAAACAAAAGTATTGGATCGGATCCTTGGTTGCTCGTTTCTGAAGACATTATTGTTTTATAGTCGAATGACCGGACAGCTTGTCCCTACCCCTGACAGCACGCCTGACGAAAGGAGTCACTGAAATTTATATCTATGTCAAGGACCAAGGATGATGGACGAGGTGCATCTTAACCTATTTTTCTTTAGCGACATATTTCATTGTGAACAATTTAACGCTCCAAATGTGTAGAATTGCATAAAATAAAACTATAGTAACATAGTAAATTTAGCCTATCATAACTAGATATATCGAAACCCATATGGCTGGATCGTAATTGGTCTGGGAATGTACTCGCTCCGATGGATGGGTAGGCTTGATCCATGGTTTGGACTCGTTAATATTAATTATTTCTTATAACAATAAGAAATAAAAAATATAAAGTAGTTGAAGTAAAAAAAATATATAATATTTAATTTTTAGACTATTTTCTATATAAATAGAAATTATTAATTATCTGTTTATTGTAATTAATGTGTTGATGATAACAATACATATAATACATATAATTTAAATACATCTTATACCACTTTATATAGAGTTTTGAGAACATTTTTGTTCTAAATAATGTGAAACTTCTTATTCTTTTATGAACTTTATTCTTTTATAGTGTTTCTATAGTCCACATTTTTAATATTTGAAATTAAAGGAAATGTACTTGTGTATAAATAATTGCATATCCTTTATAATACTAAACGAAAATAAATTAAAGAATAGCATGTTTTTAGACTCAATTTATATTTTAAGATTGAAAGTTTATTTTAAATTAAAAATATTTGTTTTTTTATTAATTAAAAAAAACATACACACATACACACAAGTGGGCGTATCAGACCTACCTCGGATCCAATTGGTCCATGGGTATGGCAAGGCCAGTTTTAGGTCCTACATTTTTGAAACCAGACCCTAGAGATGTTCAATCAAACCATGTTAAAGTGAATAAGAGTTAGGATACAAGCCAATAAAAATACAAAAGACATTGATGCCAAATGCTAGAGCAATTCTAGGTGAGTTGTGGTTAATTATACAAGGGTAAGAGAAGGCTAATACTAATAGAAGAGAAGAAGATCGGTAGAGGCGCCATGCTCATTAGATTCATTAAAAAGCACAGCAATAAGGCAGAGATGCTTATTGCCAGTCCCTTTAGGATACACCATGCATATACATTTTGGAGAAAGTGAGATATTGACATACATTGAGATATATTGTGCACAACTAATAATGTGACAGCATACATAAGCCTGTACAAGAATACTAAGGAACTAGGCATACTAATAGCAAATAGCAATTAGGCATCAAATTTTCAACTTTTCATATAAGTAATGATTCATAAAATATTTTACTAATTTACCATTAAAAATAAATTCATTGTCAAATTGGATGAAGATATCTTAGTATTACATAAGAATTAAATAAAAAAATCACAAGACCTCAATTAATGGTGAACCAAGAATTCTAAAACCACACATATAACTTTCATTTCAAAGATTTCAAGACATCATATTAGCTTAGTGGCTTTAAAATTCATTTATTAAACCATTAAACACCATGATCCAAACTAAGGTAATGCTAAAACTTATTTGTACTCACTTCACCAACAATTAATCTCTAATAATCCCTATTTCACATAACTCCCTCATAGTTTCATTATTTTCAAGAGAAAACTTAACTTTCTTAAAAAACATAATAATTCATTTTTTAAAACTTGTTTAAATGATCCTTTAGTTTAGGTTGGATAACCATGGTTTAGGATCAAATATAGGCAAGGATTAAATGTGGAAATACATTTCTTAGCTTTTTCAGGAAATTAGTTTATTATGTATTTATGATTCTGGTTTTATACTAGATTTTTTCCTAATTTATTGTTTTCTTTTTCATGGGAAGATTTTCATCTTAATTAGGTTTCCATCTTGTTTCTTTTCCTTTTTTTTTTTCATGTACACCTAGGGTTATATGTGTATATATTTGTATATTTGTGTATCTTGTAATTTAAAATCAATGAGAATAAATGTAGAATTTTATTCCATTCTCAGAGAATTTTACATGGGTCAGAGTTTGTAATTCTCTGAAGATCTGCAACGTTCTCATGACAAAACACAACACGATCTCTAGCTAAACTTCTGCTGTTACCTTCACTCCAAAAGATGTACCAGTGGCAACAAGCAATCATGGAGGATCTAATGCTTCATCGTTACTCATCACTAGTCACAAACTCAACGGAGACAACTATCTACAATGGTCCCAACTCGTGATGATGTATATTTGTGGTAAAGAAAAAAGATGACTATCTCATAGAAGAGATCAAGATTCTAGAGAAAACTAATCCCCGATTCAAGACCTAGAAAGCTAAAAATTACATGATCATGTCCGGGCTCATGATGAACAATGAAATGGGGGAAAATTTCCTTCTTTGCCAAATTGTTCAAGGCATATGGGATGCTACAAAGGTATCGTATTCAAATTATAAAAACACCTCATAATTGTTTGAAATTGAGGGCAAACTTCATGATCTCTAGCAAGGTGAACTTTTGGTCTCTCAATATTATAATGCCCTTACCCGATATTGGCAGCAGTTGGATATGTTTGAAAGTCATGATTGGAATGTCTTAAAGATGCTATATAGTACAAGAAGATAGTGGACTAGAAACACACATTCAAATTTCTCCTTGGTCTCAACAAAAATCTCAATGAGGTTCGTGGAAGAGTTATGGGAATAAAACCTCTCCTTACGGCGTGAGAAGCCTTCTTAGAAGTTTAGCATGAAGAAAGCAGAAAAAAAAAAACAATGATGGGATCTGGTTCAACTAGCACAACAAGTCCTAAAGGTTCTGCCTTGCAATTCAAGGACTTAGTGATAAACAAATCACTCGAGAAATTAGAGATGGAACTGCCTTTGCTCCTTACGGGATACCTCCAAAAAATAATAGCAACCCTAGTAGTTGGCAGAGGTGAAGATGCCTTTGGTGTGATCACTATAGAAAGCTAGGACATCTTAGAGAAACATGTTGGAAAATTCACGATAAACTAGTAGATTGGAAGCCAACCCATTCCAACCAAGGGAAAGAAGGATGAGCTAATTTTGCAACAACTACTGATGATCACCATGATGCTGCATAATCTAGTTCGTTCACTAAGGAACAACTTAGAGTCTCTAAGAACTCTTCTCAAAAGCCGATTCTACCTCAGGAACGAGTATGTTAGCACAAAAGGATAAACACTTCAATGCCCTTATAGTAAATAGAGGACATATAAGACCATGGGTTATTGATTATGGGGCATTGGGTCATATGTTAGAAGATGCTAACATTTTTTCTAAGTATAGGCCATGAGATAAAAACTCAACCGTTTGTACAACAGATGGATCTTTGTCTAAGGTGGTAGGAATTGACTCGGTTTTGGTTACAAAGAACCTTATTTTAAAATCTGTGCTTCATGTCCCTAATTTAGATTGTAATTTACTGTCAATAAGTAAATTGACTCAAGACAATAATTATGTTACTAAATTCTATCGTAACTTAGGTGAATTTGAGGTGCTGGATTCAGGAAGATGACTGGTAGTGCCGAAGTAGAATCTGGACTTTGTCTTCTTAAGGGTACGACTCTTCCAACAAGACAAGACCAAAATGCAAGTTGTATTTCTTTTCATAGTTAGTCTAGTTCAAGTATCAATAAAGATAGTGAAATGACGTAAAGGAACTATCGTCTTGGTCATCTAAATTTTTTGTATCTTGAAAAGTTATTTCCTTCCTTATTTAATAATAAAATTCAAAGCCTTTCAGTTGTGAAATATGTCAACTTGCCAAACACACTTGAACTTCTTTTCCTAGGTTATGATACATACCCACTCATCCATTTGCCATGACCCATAGTGATGTTGGGGTCCATATAGGATAAAGAATATAGCAGTGGCTAGGTGGTTTTCATCTTTGGGAGATGATCGCGCAAGACTTACTCGAACATTCTGATAAAAGAAAAACTTGAGGTTAGCCAAATCTTCCTAAAATTCCATGCAATGATACAAACCCAATTTCAGACGAACATCCAAGTCCTCAAAACTGACAATGCTAAGATTATTTCAATCTATCCTAAACACCTACTTATTGAAGGGAGGGTATTGTTCACATAAGCTCTTGTGTTGACAAACCCTAACAAAGTGGGATCACAGAAAGGGATGAAAAAAGACACTTGCTAGAGGTTACATGTTCACTTATGTTCCACTCATGTGCCAAAACATTTTTTAGGGGAAGCTGTCCTTACAGTCACATGTCTCATTATAGAATGCCTTCTAGAATCTTAAACTTCCTCATTACTACCAGGATATTTGGGTGCTTGGTTTTTGTTCACATCCATGCCAAACACCTAGTAAATTAGATCTGAAATCCATAAGATGTATCTTTCTAGGGCACTCTTCATATAAAAAAGGGTATAAATTCTATTTACAAGTTACAAGAAAGATATACAATTCCATGGATGTAACGTTCTTTGAACGTCGATCATTTTATCCAAATTTGATATTCAGGGGGAGAGTGTGAAAGAACATCATATTTGTAACTTTATTGATCTTTAGACTATAATGAGTTGAACCTTGACCCTATAGTGGCATTGCAACCTTCTTCTAAATCTAAAAATATTGATCATGGTAATTCCCAAAATCAAAGCGAATCTTCACCTCACTACAATTCATAGGACTAATCCTTTCCTCACTAAATTCAACTTCCAAAAGTCAAAAATCACCTTCACATATCAATGCCATTCTTCAATCTGAAAATCATGAAACAACATCTAAATCCCATTCAAGTATGTTTCCATAGCTTGCAAGCAAGGATCTTCGTGTTTATGCCAAGAAGGAGTGACTGAAAAGAATATAAAGCACTTAGTTCTACTTCAGTTCAGTCAAGAGTTACCAAATTAAATTTCTTTAGAAATTCATATAGCTAATAGTTCTTTTGACCTTAGTCCCACTAGTCCTATGGTTGATGATCTAGATCTCCTGATTGCATATTGGAAGGGAGTCAAGAGCTACACTCAGCACTCAATCTCCAAATTTGTGTCGATGAAGGACTATCAAAGTCTTATAAAGTTCCTACATTCCATTCAGGAAGTACTTAAACACCCAAATTAGAGAAAGGTTGTGGATGAAGAAAAATGCTTTAGAGAAGAATAGCACTTGGATAATCTCAGACCTTCCTTGTGGAAAGAAATTAGTAGGCTGCAAGTGGATTTTCATAATTAAACATAAAGCTGAGGGGAGCATTGAGAGATTTAAGGCTCTCTTAGTTGTAAAAGGGTTCACTTAGTCTTATAAGATAGACTACAAGCAACTTTTGCTTCAGTGGCTAAACTCAACACTATTCGAGTACTTCTTTCTCTAGCATCAAACTAAGATTGGCCTCTACACCATTGGATGTGAAAAATGCATTTCTGAATGGTGACTTGGACGAAGAAGGTGTGCAAAATTCAAAATCTCTATATGGCTTGAAATAATCCCCTCATGTGTGGTTTGGTAGATTTACAAAGTTCTTAATTAGTAATGGATACTCTCAATGTCAAACAGATCATACATTGTTTGTGAAGTTTTCCTAAGACAAGAAAATTGCCATTCTCATTGTTTATGTGGATGATATCATTTTGACTGGAGATTATGGGAAATAATTATTGAATTTAAAGAAGTATTTGGCTAGGGAATTTGAAATCAAGGACCTTGGTTATCTGAAATATTTTCTTGGAATGGAAGTGGCTAGGTCAAAGTAAGGAATATTTATCTCTCAGAGGAAATATATCCTAGATCTACTAAAAGAGACATGCATGCTCAAGCATAAACTTGTTGACACACCCATGGATCCAACCAAGAAGATAGGGACAAAAGAAGGAAGTGATCCAATGGATAGCAGAGATATCAAAGACTTATTGGTCGCCTAATTTACCTTTCTCATACTTGGCCAGACATTGGTTAAGTTGTCAATGTTGTTGACTAATTCATGAACAATCCAACAAAAAAAAAAAACATATGGAAGCTGTGTATAGGATTTTGAGATATCTCAAAATGACACCTGATAAAGGATTATTGTTCAAAAAAATTCTAGCAGAGAAGTTGAAGTTTCTCATATGCTGATTAGGCAGGAAACTTACTAGACACAAACCACTTCAAGTTATTACTCCTATGTATAGGGAAATGTTGTAACATGGAGAAGAAAGAAACAATCTGTGGTCTCAAGGAGTAGTATAGAAGCAGAATTTTAAGCTCTTGCACTAGGAATTTGTGAAGGTATGTGGATATTAAGATTACTTGATGAGTTCAAAGTAAAAAAACAGAGGTGTATCAAGATATTCTATGATAATCAAGCTACCATAAGCATTGCTATGAATCTCGTCCATCATGATAGGACAAAACATATCGAGATAGATCGTCACTTTATCATATAAAGGATTGAGAATGAATTGTGTCGCTAATCTATGTTCCTACATGATCTCAATTGCAGACATTCTTACAAAGCCTCTTCCAAGAATCAACTTTGAAGAGCAAAGCAACAAGTTGAGAATGTTCAACATATACAACCCAACTTGAGGGGAGTGTGGAAATACGTTCCTTAGCTTTTTCAAGAAAGTAGTTTATTTCGGTATGTAAAATTCTGGCTTCATACCAGATATTTTTCTAATTTACTGTTTTCTTTTCTGAGGAAGATTTTTCTCTTAATTAGGTCTTTATTTTTTTCTTTTCCTATTTTTTTTCATGGACAGTTAGGACCATATTTGTATATATTTGTGTACCTTGTAATTCAAAATCAATGACAATTCATTCCATTCCATTTTGAGAGAATTCTACATTAAATATAAAACAAAAATTGGTCCACTAGAAGGGATGGAAGCCAAATAGTCAAAGTCACAATTGAATGCCGCCAAGCGGGTAAAATGGCGAGCATTAGCAATTGATCGGCTGATGACCAGTCAAATGGTTAACTTTGGTTTGTCTTATCTTTATGCATTTTTTCTTATGATAGTTAGCCTAAATTAATGTCTAGGGCCTTCCTTTAGGTTCCTAAAGTTTTTCATTTCCTCTACAAATTGTAGTGCTTCTAATTTTGGATTCCTCATATTATCTAAATTTCTGATTTTTATTTTAGTTGTTATACATTCTATCTTTAATACAAATGTTATATTACACTAAAGACCACAAATTTTAAGATTTAAATGTCTCTTCTTTTGCTAAATATATACGATTTATTCTAAGTAATAATTTTTCCTAAATAAAAATTTGTTTTATTATGAGACCCATCTCGAGTTGCCAAGTGATCTTTTATTCTTAACTTACGGTAAGAACAAGGTTTGGTTTGATTTTGATGCTCATCAAAATTCCACTTCAGTTGGAAGTATACTTTCAGATGTAGGTTGAGTAAAAAGAAAGAATTTCATCTTTAGTATTACTTTTGGACCTGGAAATTCTATGACTCCTACCAACATTCTTCTCTCTCATTTCTCAACAAATTTTTATTTCAAGAATATGAGTTTTGCATGTGTAAAAAACAATCCACCCTTCTTTAACACAAGTTTGGGAAACAGCTTACCTATTTATAAAGGAACAAACCTCATCCAATGCGGATAATTCTATATTTCTATCTTCATAAAATCTCAATGTGACTGTAAATTCTAATGGAAAAATCAAGATTACTTTCGTGCTTCACCTGCATCCACAAAATGTAGTCGAGATTAGTGGGAAAAAGAATCTAGTGCATAGAACACAAGGGTAAGAACTCGATGTTTGCATCTTGTCCCACAATTTATGGCATCGTCTTACGAAGAAGCCTGCTCTTTACTATCAAGAGCCATAAGGTTCATTGCCTGAATGCTAAACCACTGCTAAGAAAAATGAGCACAAACTTTTTCGACATATTTCTTTACAACCTCGTTCACGACAAGATATTTCCGGTCATGAAGAGCAATTCATGTCACACCATGGCATCTTACGCAACGACGTGAAGAATACTAACTATATCTGTACAATTCAGATTGGAGATTCAGGTTGGGCTTCCACCATTGGTGAATCCCATGAGCACTCCTAAAATTCGAGCATGGGGTTCGATTAACCGTTAGAACCGCCGACGGAATGAGGTGCACAGGTTCTGCCTCCTTACCCCTTGCAGTCATGATGAGAGCACGGATTGAGTTCTGGGTCGCTAATTTCTCTACATGTCCTGCTCCAATCTCCTCCATCTTTCTGCGGTGCTTAAAGTAACCGATGTACTCAGAGCATATATGATCAGCTGGATTTACATAGAGTTGAGGGACCCAGGTAGCCATGGCAGTAAATGGATCTTGAGATTGGTTTGTTACTTGAGGGCCTTTCATAGCTATGGAGAGTCCAGCTGTGATAAAACTTTTGGCGAAACGATACCCGTGTCTCAGTTTTTTATATTTTATTTGCTCGATCGGGCAGAAAAAAAGGGTGGGTTAAAGAGAGAGGACTCGATAGATATGCCTGTCTTGGCCATAGTCTTTCCAGCCAACATGGCAATGGCAGCACCAAGAGAATGCCCGACTATCCATACTCTAGAATCACCCCCAGTGCAACCATATTTCGTACAGCCTTCATGGCAGTTTCAAATCGTGGTGTTTGATGAAGACGATGTCGGGTAGAGCGGAGATTCAACTTTATATCCTGTTTCATTGATTCCCTTTTGATCCTGGTGCCTCTAAAGGCAATGACATAGCGTGGCTCATTTAAGGCATGGCCTGCTGGAGAAGATGGTGCTTCATACTCATAAATGGCACCAAATATGGAAGAGTCATCGTTATCTACAAGTTTTTCAAGCAAGCGAAACTGAAAAAACTTCCACCAAAGAGGAGCAAGAGCTTGCAAACCTTCCCGTTTTTCTTGGCGGTCACCCTCTGAAACATAAACGCCTTTTACTAGGCATGCCGCAACAGATGTTCGATGTTGTTCGTTCTCCTGCGAGTGAAAGGGCAAAGGCATTTCTATAAGACAGAAAATTAGAAACCAAGCATAAAATGTTTGAAAAGGTACTAGCATCGTGGCATGTTCCGTGTTCCTAGTCCTATCTAGATGGGAGCCTGGTCCTAGAACAAACCCTTTTATCAGAACCTGGTCCTAGAATCTAGATGAGAAACTAATACACACAGACACACTTCACATAGCAACTTCTCATCAAACAAAATGGAGCTAGTAGACATCCAATAGGAATCATATATAATACAGAAGAATCTCTTCACAATAGCAAAGGGCAAAATTTGAAATGCATTTACCAGTCAATGATGTCAGGTACATGGGTCCGACAAGATCGAATCGGTCGCTCTCAGAAGCCATGCCCAGTGTGTTTCGTTTAAACCC
The DNA here is from genome assembly GCA_024138025.1 of Combretum micranthum. Lineage (NCBI taxonomy): Eukaryota > Viridiplantae > Streptophyta > Magnoliopsida > Myrtales > Combretaceae > Combretum > Combretum micranthum. The sequence continues at coordinate 94,813 of JAMXBD010003706.1, read as the reverse complement.
CCCCGTCTATCCCCATCATCTTTCTGCATTAAAGAAGTCCAGAAAAATCAGTGAGGCAAACCGCAGGCTATTCTTTCTTTCTTTTATTGGTTAATTAACCACTGATTATAATTATGCATATAATCAACAGAAGTTAGCATATGAAGAGTTTTCTATTTCACAATCCCAGGTAAATTGCAAAGCATTTCTAGGGGAGTCGAAAAAAACGACAATATAATGAGACAAACCTGTAGAAGCACAATAGGATTTACACACATGAAGGCAACAAAATGTTAAAATCAATTTCCCAGGAAGGTATTTAACACAATAATTTGGTCCTCGGAAGAATTCCATTTGACTTGATTTATCAATAAAGGATAAACGGATATTTAACACTCCATTGATTGCTAACAAGATATATGATAATAATTGCTAGAATGATCTAGTCACATTAGCCAGGGTATTTTTATAATAAATGCAAAATATCGATACCATTCCTGGCAACCGAGCGCAAACCCCTCCCCCAATAAAAAATTTTGATATTACTCATTGAGCCTCAAGGCTATAGTAGTACACGGGCTAGCTGACAATCATAAAATTGCACAGCCAAGTTTAAAAACAGCGTTGATCCAGTGTTCCCCTAACCAAGATGATACTTCAAAAATCAAAACAACGCAAATCTCCAAATTTGCAGTCTTGTTGGAGCTACATAAAAACCTAATATGCCGTATGCAACTAAAAAAGGCATATTGACGTTGAACTTGTGTTATGCACTTGCTCACAAGTGAGAAAGATTTGAAGCAGGTAAACACTTTACAAAACAAACCAAGTGACTGAAACTAAACAAATCCAACGCAGTATTACAACATCAAGAAATAACTTTATAATTGCAGTAGAAAAAACAGCAAAATATAAAAATTTCAGACATATCCAAACATTACCTTTCCAAATAAAACCAACAAATAAAAAAATTTAGATTTAAAAAAAAAAAACCAATAACTTGAATTTAAGCAAAAATTAAAAAAAAAAAAGTTTAAACTAATGTGTGGTTCTCGATCTAATCTAATACGAAGTTCACCTGAAGAAAAAAAGGGGTGTTCTGGGGCAAAAACGAAATACACGTTTTGAGTGGTTTTTAGTTTGATCAGATCGGAGTCGGACGCGTTTACATCCTGTAAACATGGAGCATAAAGTCAACAAAACGCGTGGTTATCGATCAATTAGGACAATATTTTCTATGGCCTTGGGACAGTTTCCAGAAACTAGGAACATGTATGGATGGTATTTGATCTCATATAACTTGTATACTAGATCAAATGTTCTGATATTAGTAATATGGATACTCATATTTCTGGCAATATATGCAAACATAAATTGCAAAAGTCAACAAAACGCGTGGTCATCGATCGATTAGGACAATATTTTCTATGGACTTGGGATAGTTTCCAAGAAACTAGCAACAAGTTATTCAAACTCTCCAGTCACTATCAAGGCAAAAATTACAACATAACCGTCTCTTTTCCTCTTGGCCTGTGATAAGAACATGTATGGATGGTATTTGATCTCATATTACTTGTATACTAGATCAAATGTTCTGATATTAGTAATGTGGATACTCATATTTCTGGCAATATATGCAAACATAAATTGCAAAAGTCAATCAACAAAAATCATGTAATTGGAAGGAAAAATGGCTCATCTAGATTATGGTCTACTCCTAGATTATAGTGGAGGTGGTGAAGAGCTATGAATACTGGAGAACCAAATGGTGGTTATGGGTCAGATTGATTCTAACATTTAGAGATGGTTCGTCCCACAGTTAATGTCATGAATGATATTGAATTTTGATAAAATATACAATTAGGTACTTCGACTTTAAAATTGATCAATTTAATATTCGAATTTTAAAATTGATCAATTTAATATTCGAATTTTAAAATTGATCAATTTAATATTCGAACTTTAAAATTGATCAATTTAATACCTAAAAGAACTTAACAAAGTAAATTTTATTATATTTTAAGGTTTTGAATTTTATTCATATATTATATTAAAAATTGGCATTGAGTTACATAATAAATCATATATCAGGTAAATTGAAAGTTTGTTATTGCGAGAAATTATAAATCATCCAAAGATGATGTGTTGTTATGACAATACATAATCTGAGTGTTTACAATAAGCATGCTTTATTTGATTTATTTGTATATCTGAAGATGGCAAATATTTCAAATTATATATATGCATACTTATTAATTATAATATGTTTATATGTTTTAGTATCACTCAAAGGTAAGCTTTGATATATAATTAGTATTATATCATGAGTTGCTTGAGTTCATATTTGTATGATTATTTACATCATTAATAATGTACTGTATAATTATTATAGTATTCATTCCTGTTTCTCTGCATTCTCATGCTTCAAAACTATTCCTTTGTTTAATCGATTGGATTGTTCCATATTGGTGCGAGCAAGTCCATTGCTAGTATTGATAAATGCAATGATATGAAAAGACATCTCTCTAAACTTTAGGAGAGAGTAAACATATTGAGCTTAATATTTATTAGAATGATAATAGTAAACAATTGATAATGTTAAAAAATTCATTAAATTATGGAAGAATGTTCTTAAATTGATGATAAGTCTCTTGATAATACATTGTTGGGTACTTTAACAAACATGAAATTTGATAGATCTCATACTATGTATGAGGATGTCATTGAAATGATGAAAGGATATTAGGAATGACTCTGTATGAATTTTTTTTTGTACAATTCATATTGAACTCCTTGGCTCCTGAACAATATGGCCTTTTTTAAATGAATTATAACACTATAAATGATATATGGTATGCCAATGAATTCTCTAGTATACTAATATAGGAGGAAACAAAATTTAATAACCAAGTAAGCTCATTTTATTAGTTATCAAGAAGTTTCATTAAGTTCCAAGAAAACATTTAAAAAGGAAAGAAGAAAGGTCCACATAACCTAAATAAATCTCATAAACCTTACGATCCATATTATAAAGTCAAATGAGAACTTTGTGTTTATAGGGAATAGAAACAAAGCTCTGGTTGAAGGAATTGACACTTAATGCTTGATTTTGGAAATTGGGTATCATTTAGATTTATTTTAAACCTTTTATGTTCTTACATTTTTTTTTAATAATTTAGTTTCTTTGGGAAAGATTCATGTGTCAAGTTTTTCTTTTAAGTTTGGATTTGAATCTCTCAATTTGTACAAGGATAATGACCAATATGGTTAAAAAAATATATGTGATGGTCTTTACAGATTTAAGCTCATTATTTTGCCAGAGACTCTAATAATCACACATCGTAATATTGGAACTAAGTGTATTTTGATTAATGATAACTTTGCTCACTTGTTGCATAATTGTTTAGGTTATATCTAAAGAAAGGATACAAGGATTAGTAAAGTATGGAACTCTTTTTGTTTCGAATCTACTGACCTTGGAATGTTTGTTGATTGTATTAGAGCAAAACAAACCAAACATATTAAGACAAGAGCCGCAAGAAGCATGCAACTTCTTGAATAATACAATTGATATAAGTAGTCCATTAAATGCTTATTTTTTGGTAGAAAAAGAGTAATTCATCACTTTTATTGATTTTTCACATTATAATTGTGTCTATCTAGGAAAGTCTTAATCTTAGGATGCTTTTGAGGGATACATTCATGTAGTTAAGAGACGATTTGATAGAAAAATGAAAATTGTTAGATTATAAAGTGGTGGTGTATACTATGAAAAATATCAAGATAATGTCCAGGTCCATTTACCTAATTTCATGAAGGACGTGGTATATGCTTAATACACTTTGCTAGGCACACTAGAATAAATGGTGTTACAAAGAGATTCAAACCGTACATTATTGGCTATGGATGCGAGTTTCTTAAGCCATCTGTCTTTATCTATATCCATGTGGATTTACTATAAAAAACAATGATATATTTATTAAACATGGTTCCTAATAAGACAGTTCTAAAGACTCCTTTTGAATAGTAGAGTAAATGGAAACCTAATTTAAGATACTTGCAAAAGTAAATATTTATAATTCACATAAAAAGAAAAATTGACTTTAGAATAATTAGTGTTTTTTTTTAATAGGATATCCTAAACAATTTGAGAGATATAGGTTTTACCATCCTAATCATAGTATAAGATTCATTGAAACTAAAAACGCCAAGTTCATTAAAAATGGTGCTATTAGTGGAAGTAAAAACAATGTGATATGTGCATTAACAAAGTTGGAGAGATTTGGCTATACCATTAACTTCTAAGCTTATTGATCCAAATATAATACACCATTAAAAGTTATTTTTTACTCATTTTCCTTACTTTCACTCTAAAATTAGAAAAAAACAAAGTAGTTTCTAGAGTGAATAACTTTCCATTGAATTTCCTATATATGTATATTTATATTTCTACTATTTTCATCAATTAACAAATACAATTTTTTCACCATTTTTATTCATTTTTCTTTCTATCTTAGTTTCTTTTATTAATTCCTTCCTAATTGCTTTTGGCAATTAAATTTTTGAATAATATTCTCTAGGGAGCATACTGTATAATTAAATTTATTTTTTAAGGTCTTAACATGTACATTACTTCATGCGAGATGATACAAGCATTGATTTATAATATTGTATATCTTTCTAGTTGATTCTTTTTGAATGATGTATCACCATTTACCCATTTTATTAAGTTGAAAGACCCCACTTTTAATGTTTCATTTCTAATAAACAACATTATATGTAAAAGAATTATTTGAAATGATAATTATTGTAAAATTTTTATAAAAAAAAAAAACAACCTCAATCCCATGGAACTTATTTTATTTACTTTTTTTTTTCTATTATTGTAATAATAATGTCATCATTATCCTTCATCATATAATCATTATTTTCTCTTTTCATGCACACCCATTGCAGTATGTGATCCTAATTGTGTAAATATTGGCAATAATTATATTTCTAATATGTATTATAAACAATACATATTGGCTAATTATAATTTTTTTAATTATTTACATCACTTACCTTTAAAATTAAATCCATGTGACTAGTTTAATGTGTTTCTTTAGGATGAGCAAGTAACATTGTTGTGTCTTGTATTCTACAATATAATACTAGGATGAATAGGTTTTTAGCAGGTGTTGAAGGCAATAAACTAAGCTCTGGGTACAATAGAATATACTCCTAGAGTATGGTTGAAGAGCTATATTTTCAAATTATCCCATCCCAAAACCTATACTCTAATGGATATAGTATGACTTTTAGGATACCTTATACCTATTATATAAAAATTACTTTATAATATAAATAAATGACAACAATGAGATGCTACTCAAAGATGCTTAAAAACAAATACTACGTAGAAGGTTAAATAATCTTAAGTTGTTAGTCGTGTTATTGCTATGATAGCATGCATAATTGTAAAGTTAAAATTAACAATACTCTTCATTAGAGTGAAAGTGTGCACTTGTGAATACTTACTTAATCTTGTATAGGAATTGCTTATGCGAGCTGTTAGAAAAATATTGATAAGTTCTACTTGTGTATTATTTTCATTATTTATCTCTTGAGTATGTCACAATGGTTTCTTTTTATACCATAAGTGGAGTTTGACTAGCACAAGTAGTAAATATGAGTTAAGAAGTATAAGATGTTGGCTCTTCGCACTCAAATCAGTGGAGAGATTTGAAGAGTAAAGAATGCAATATTAACTAAAGGAAAGAGGGTATGAGAGAATAAAATTATCTCAATTATTCAAATCAAAAGTTTAGCCACAGTTCTTATCGAAGATGGGTAAGGTAGTGTGTTGAGGAAGATCAAGTTGCTCACTTTTAGTCTGCATGCCAAAGGATATAAATACGAGGGAGTAAAACTTATCCTAGAAGGGAATGTCCTTCCGACCCTTTGTCCTCTGTAGGACAATAATGCACATGTCCTATAAGAGGGAAGGTAGTGTGGAAACAGATTTTTCAACATCGTGTCATTTGTTATGATGGTTTATCTTATCCTTTAGTAAGAGCATTTTTGTAGGTCGGCCTTGTGTTGTCGTTAACAAGCTCAAGTTATTAAAATTTTACTTTAAATTTTCAATATTATAAAAGTGTTAAATTATCTTATAAATTATTCATCATGCTGCATTTTTTTTAGGATTGTTCTAGAATACAGTTTGTAGAATTCTAACAAAGTGAAGCTTGGAGAGGGTCAAATTGAGGCTCTTTAAAGAGTTCCCTTACCATGACACTTGAACAAAATTAGGATTCAACTCGCACTACTTTATTCTAGTATGAGGTTTAGAGTTCAAGAACCATTTCTCCAACTCTTACCTGTGTATATTTTATTAAATAATATTATTAAGTTTCAAAGGTACTTTGTATCTATAAATTATATAAGATACAAATTTTAAGTAATAATTAGATGTCATTGTAGGTTTCATTACAAAATTTGAAAACTTATATCAATCGATGAGTTATGGATAAGCCTCATACTTTATGGACTCTATACTGGCTTCTCTTTAGTCAAAGGTGATATAAAGTTGTAAACTTGTATTAATTATTGTAAAAATGGCATGATTCGTTGTACATAGTGTTGCATCCATTATTTGCAGGACTTTAATGTTATTCATTGACATATCATATTATATGAATCGTTATGTTCAAGATAAAATGGCATGATCAATCCGTCACATATGTCCTCAGTAACAAGATTGTGCAAAATTTAAAATTGCTATTATTTCACAATCACATTTATATAGCTATTTCATCCAAACTCTTTTATTGAAAATGATATATAAGCTTGAATTAATCCTTTTTTGTTCGTAACAACTCTGGTAAACTTCAAAAATGTATAACATCTTAACTCAAAGCTAAATCCACTTATAGCTCATGCCACTTGGTGCATTAAATTCATTCTCATCCCCTACAAGAAAGCCATACTCATAATCGAAAACCTCTACTTAAAATGAAAATTTTCAAACTTGGCGAGTGGTGACATTAAGCATAGGAATTACGTTTTGTATTGTTTGCATAAGAATACAATGGAATTTAACTATATTTTCACACTGTATCAGTGCCCACTAGACTTGTTCCCGAGTTGTTCCCACCACCACTAGCATCTTCACCATTGAACCACTACTAAGGCTACAATACCACCAATATTGTTTGATGATATCGTTTGACTTAGAAATATTATTTTCAATAAGATGTATCGGATTTAAATTTCCTGTTAGCATAATATCACATCACAAAACACGTGCTCTCGAACAATAATCCAAGAAATCATCAACTTAAACTGTTTGGTAAATTAGATTATAATCCACCAACTCAATATCCTATTAATATACATAAAATAAAAATAAAAAAAACAAACAAACCAAACGCACGCGTGCATGCACACAACAGCTTATTTTTGGTTAGGCTTTTTTATTCATATAAGGTAGCACATAGACCATGATATATGGATAGAACAAGAAAGAAGAAAAAATCTTTTTGCCTGGAACTCTTCTAGTTCCGAACTTATCTAGTTCCAAACCTATCTGGTCAAGGAACAAATTGCTTGCGCAACAAACAATGTATCCTTGTTTGACACAAGTTTGGAAAACAACCTACCTATCCATAAAGGAACAAATCTCATCTAATGCCGATGTTTCTATCTCCATGATCTTAAAGTGAGTCTAAATTCTAATGGGAAAACTAAGATAATAACCTTCATGCCTCACCTGCATCCACAGGATGTAGTCAAGATTAGAGGGAAAAAATCTAGTGCATGGAACACAAAGGCAAGAAGCCGGTGTTTTCATCTCATCCCTTAATTTATAGCATACTCTTAGAAAGCATATGTACTTTGTATCCTGCTCAGTACTAGCAAGAACCGTAAGGTTCATTGTCTGCACTGTGTGGAAAACATTGAAAGTACTCAAGAACAAATGCTAAAGCCAATGCCAAGAAAAACTACAACAGACTTTTTTTTGCATATCCCTTTACAATCTTGTTCGCAACAAGATATTTCCAGTCATGAATAAACAAATCATGTCACACCATGACGTTTTACACAATAATGTGAAGAATACTAACTGTACCTGTACAGTTTAGACTGTAGATTCAGGTCAGGCTTCCACCATTGGTGAATCCCATGAGCGCTCTTAAAATCAGGGCATGGAGTTACATTAACCGTCACAACTGCTGAAGGAATGAGGTGCACCGGTTCTGCCTCCTTACCCATTGCACTCATGATGAGAGCACCGATCGAGTGCTGAGTTGATAATTTCTCTATATGTCCTGCTCCAATCTCCTCCATCTTTCTACGGTGCTCAAAGTACCCGATGTACTCAGAGCATATATGATCAGCTGGATTTACATAGAGGTTAGGGACCCATGCAGCCATGGCAGCAAATGGATCTTGAGATCGGTTCGTTACTTGAGGGCCTTTCATAGCTATGGAGAGTCCAGCTGTGATCAAACTGCTGGCGAAACGAAACCCATGTCTCAGTTTTTTATTTTTGATTTGCTCAATCGGGGCAGAAAAATAGGGTGGGTTAAAGAAAAAGGACTCAAGAAATATGCCTGTCTTAGCCATAGTCTTTCCAGCCAACATAGCAATGGCAGCACCAAGGGAATGCCCAGCTATCCATACTCTAGAATCACCTGCCATTGCAACCATATTTCGTATGGCCTGCATGGCAGTTTCAAATCGAGATGTTTGATGAAGACCATGTTGGATAAAATGGAGATCCAGTTTTAAATCCTGTGTGATTGATTCCCCTTTGGTCATGGTGCCTCGAAAGGCAATGACATAGTGTGGCTCATTTAAGGAATGGCCACCTGGAGAAGGTGGTGCTTTATACTCATAAACGGCACCATATATGGAAGAGTCAACATTATCTACAAGCTTCCGGAGCAAGCGAAACTGAAAAAACTCCCACCAGGGAAGAGCAAGAGCTAGCAAACCTTCCCGTTTTTCTTGGCGGTCACGCTCCAAAACATAAACACCTTGAACTAAGGATGCAGCAATTGATCTTCGATGCTGTTGGTTCTCCCTGCAAGTGACAGCACAGAGGCATTTCTGTACTCGGTTTGTTGCCCAAAAAATATAATAAAAGAGAGAAAAGTGAAACCAAACATAAGTTGCTTTGGGAAAGTATTAGCAACATGGCATCTGCTCTGTCCCTAATCCAATCTATTGAGCAAAATACACCTGTAAATTTCAAAAAGAACTTTAGGAAAGAGGCACCTGTTTGAGTTCTCTCTGTTTGGATGTTAGTGGATCCTTATAAGAAAATCTCTATATCAGAACCTGGTCCTAGATGAGAAACTAATACATGCTTGCCAGAAGGAAAAAAGAAACACACGATGTAGACACAAGACTGCAACGTTTTTCTTACATCCATAGAAGTTTGATAGGAAAAGAGATACTAAAATAAATGTTAGAACCATTTTCACAGGAAGGTATTCAATTGAACAGAATTACCTAGGCCTTCTGATTCATCCATTCAGCCTAAGACAGCACATGAAGTAACTGACAAGCCTCTCATGAAACCTAAAGGGACTCCACTTCCAAAAGGAGTCATATGGTATATAAAAAAACTCTACACAATAGCAAGGGCAAAACTTGACAATGTATTTACCAGTCAACAAATGTCAGGTGCAGGGGTCCTACAAGATCAAATTGTTCCCTCTCAGAAGCCATTGTCAGTTGTTTCATTTAAACCCCCTTTTTATCTATCCCCATCAGCTTCTCAGCACTAATAAAAGGATACACAAAAAACTGTAAGCATCAAAATCAAAATACAAACAAACAAAAAGAGAAGTCCAGGAAAAATCAATCTTTCATAAGCAAACTTAACAGGAAAGAAAAAGATGTCTGGTAAAGCAAACTACGGGCTATTCTGCATATAATCCACAGAAGCTAAGCATATAAAGAACTTTCTAATTTGGAATCAAGCAATTTGCATAGCATCTTTGGACTTTAGGGAAGTCCAAAGAATGACCATGTAATGAGACAAGCCCGTAGAAAAACATAAATTGAGTGCTACATATTTGCATAAGATATAATCCCAACTTTCATTGTTTATGTAGCTCAGAAGGTTCCACCGAAAAGAGTTTACAATAAAATAGTCGGGTCCTCTGAACCATATAACTTTATTTATCAATAGAGGATAACCTGATAATTAACACAATATTGATTCCTAACAAGATACATGATATATATATATATATATATGTATGTATTATGTATGTGTATTAATGACAGCTAATAAAAATAAAGTTAATATGCAGAACATTCAAGTAATTTTAACTCTTCATTATGGCTATTTCCGCTCAATCAAACTTTGAAGCTTTCACATGGACAGAAAAATCCCTTATAGAATTAAAGAATCATAATTTTCAACAATTATCCTTTGTCCAAAGCCAGTTTGAAATTTTCAGTAGCTGCTCTAAAAGAACAAGGACATTATAGGTTCGTTTCTATCATCCACGAATGACATTCTCAAAGAAAGATGGTCATAAGGCCTTCAACTGGGATCAAAATCTGCTAGGTCATCTCCATCAGACCCACCCTGGACTGTATTTTGTACATATTCAATATCAAATAAAGTGGCTAATCGAAGTTCAATATCCAATATAGAGGGTAATCACACAGGTAAAAGAAAATGATGTAAGCAAAAAAGCATTTATCTCTGCAATTGTAATAACATATGTTGATCCTCAATTACTAGCTAATCCTCTTCAGATAATTGTCTAGACAATATCAGAGAATCTGACACTAGAGAAGATTAGGAAGGAAAAATCCCAACTTTTTAACTGGTGCCTGACTGATAAAAAATGTCTATACCCGCCACTGTAGTGGAAACCTAACAAGAAACTGGATCACAGTGCTAGAATCACTACAAGCATGCTGAGTACTAAGTTGTCAATTTTCTAAACAAAGTCACATACACATATCTCATCAGAAATTTTGAGATTTCTCATCCAGCCTCTAGCTACAGTACACGGACAAGCTAAAAAGCATAACATTGCAAAGCAAGATTTACAAACGGTGTTGATTCAAAACAATAAAAATCTCCAGCATTGCAATCTCTTAAGAGTTACATGAAAACTTAGTATGCAGTATGTACCTTAAAAGGCACATTGACATTGTCCTTGTCCTACGCACTTGTCCGCTAGTGAGATATTTTTATTAGAGCAGGTAAAGTATAACATTAAATAACTGTAGCAAAACCAAATAAATCCGACGCAACGCAAAACATCAAACATTGACTTTCCAACTGCAGCAGAACAAACAACAAAAACGTTAAAATTTCAGAACATATCCAAAAAAATATTTTTCCAACCAAAACCAAGATCACAACGATATTTAAAAATATATACAATAATTAAAAGGTAGGCAAAGATTGCTTCATTACTTTATGGTAATACCTTCTATAATAATAAAAAAAACATGGGAAAAAAAAAAAAAAAAAACTGGGTTTGACCTACCAATTAACCCCAGAAAAAAAAAAAGGTACAGAAAATTAAAATTTACCCATTTGTTCTACATCCAAGATCTCCAAAACCAACACTAATTGCGACACCCAATTTGAAAAATGATTCAAACTCACAATGCAAAAGTAAACCATAAACCAAAAAGTTTGAAACTTCTAAATTAAGAAGACTGAAAAAAAAAAACAAAAAAAGAAAAGTAAAATCAAAACCAGAGAGATTGATACGAAGGTTACCTGAAAGAACTGGATAGAAGAGGGTCTCTGGGTCTATACAGAAATGTAGAGAGGGATTTTTGGTCTGATCAGATCTGACGTGCTCACCTAACATGGAGTATTAAAAAAAGTTGGTTTACGTTTAATAATTTGATAAATGTGGTTTAATCGCTGGCGGTGGAAATTCAGGAAAAGGACCGTTGATGTGTCGTCATTTTTTTTTTCCGACGTTGATGCGTCGTCATGACGAAACGACACAAGGGACAGCATGTTAAAAGTAGAGATGGACATGCATTGGTTTGGCCTCGTGCTAAAAACCAAACTAAACGACAGATTTTTAGTAATTACAAACCACATCATTAATAATATATTGGTTCGCATTATAATTTTTTTAATTATTAAGAAATAATTTAGTTTGATTTAGATATTTAAATATTTTATTATAATTTTTTATTTATATGAATATTTAAATTTTTATTACTCTATAAATTTAAAATTGCAAACTAGAATAAAATCCCCTAGCAAGTAGGTTCACTAGCTAATAAATGACAAGTTACATTTATATTTCTCCATAAAATCATCAAGTCAATTATACAGATAAATTTAGTCAAAATAAAAAAATCATCTATAAATAAAAGTGATTCACTAACAAATACATTGAACAATTAATACATAACTAGCTAAGTACTTGTGCAGTGTGTAACTACCGAGTAAAATTATAATTATGAAATAAAATTACTTAAAATGAACTCATACAATATATTTATTTTATATTCATACTTACGCATAATGTTATAGTGATAATTTACAAATTGAAGATATGCTTTCAATTATTTGTTTACTTAATTTTTTTTTTTGTTTTGGCATTATAAGATTTTTTTTTTAATGAAACACATAGACTAAAAGGTATGAGAATAAAAGGATGTAATATTGTATGAATATAATACGACAATAATATTGAAAATGTACCAATATGAATTTGAAAAAAAAAAAGGTATTAATATGAAAAAGGTACGTAAAAGAAAAGACTTTTAAAATTATAATGTTTCAATACTAAAAGGTACGAATACAAAAAGATATAATATTTCATGAAATATAATATGACAAGAATATTGTAAAGTTGAATACTAATTGAAATAGAAAGGCATTAATGTAAAAAGGCACAGAAAAAAAAGCTTCTAAAATTAATATTATAATAAATAAGAGTCATAATTATATAAACAAAGTTCATACTTCATAGAATTAAAACGATTGGGAAAAAAAAAAAACAACATTAGATCATCAATAGAAGAATATGCATCTTGAACCTAAAAACAATTTTAGAAAATAACAAATTATTATTAAGCAATACTCATCAAAAAATAAATATCATAATAAAACTAGAAAAATATATATGACCTTTAATTATTATTGAAAGAAAATTTATAGTTTCAAGTAAAATTTTATTATATTTTTTAAAATGGTTTAGTTTGGTTTTATGGCTTGGTTCAATTTATCCTTGCAAACAAATCATAAATTTTTGAATTAGTTCGGATTGGAAATACTCAAAACCAAATTGTATAAAAAAACCATATTTTTGATTTGATTCGATTCAATTTAGTTGGTTTTTTTGCCTAGCCCAATTGAAAGTGATTATTAGGGGGGTTGTTAAGGGAAAAAAAGAGGAAAAAAAAAAAAAAGGAGAGTTGTTAGGCTTTATGTTGATTGCACAATAAAATTTTAAAAAATGGGCAATTAAATTCAAATTTCTTTTCTAAATTATGCATTTAAATTTTGAAACAATAGGACCAAAATTTTTTGCCCAGTTAATAAGTTACGGGAAGAAATACCAGTAGTAGGTCAAATGCAAGGGAAAAATACCATTTTATTTTTGTCCAAAAAGGAGGAAAAAAATCATTAAAACTATAGAATATTACAATGACAATAGGGGTAAAAAGGGAATTAAAGAGTATATAGACTATTTAATTTTTTTTTTCGTATAATAAAAACTAATTTTTCCAAAAAACACAGTTTACAATATTCTCAACTCACCACATAAGTTTTGGAAAAAATAAAAGGTAAATTAACATCAAATAAGCAAATTGATTCTAACTTTAGTTATTGGTTTACTATTTTTTCTGAAGGATTTTTCAATGACAGGGAATAATGAGATAGAAAGCTAGCTTATGAGCTTTACCGAGCAACTTCTACATATGATGGAGCTTATTGTAGAGGTGGCTAGAAATAGCATTTATAGTGGTTGATAAACCCTCTTTTAGTCAATTTTCCCTTATTTGTTTTGGTGTGCTCATTGAGTACCTTAAATAAAGTTTTTGTATTTTTGAAATTATAAGTAATCTAGAATAGATTAAATTTAATTTTGTTACGATCTCACATCGATTGCCTAAGAAATTGTGGAATGATACTTAAGCTTGGACTGTTCTCCCACCCATAATTATTAAAATTACAAGTCAAATATACGATTCTACAAGTTTATCATTTTATATGTTTTTTCTTAATTAAAATAGATGAAAAATATTTAGGTGTAGATTTTATATAAAATTATGAATTTAAGTGCACGATTCTACACGTTTATAATTTAATCGATTTTATATGATTCTACCGATTCTATGCATTCAAGTGAATAGTAAAATGGCGATTTTAACAACCATGCTCCCACTTGATAGGCTAGTCTTTTAGGTTGATAAACCCACTTTTAGTCGATTTTCTCTTATTTGATTTGGAATGCTCATTGAGTACATTAAATAAAGTCTTTGTATTTTCGAAACCATAAGTAATCTGGAATGGATTAAATTTAATTGTGTTACGATCCTACATCCATTCCACAAGAAATTATGGAATGGTACTTAAGCCTGATGGCTCTCTCACTTGATAGATTGGTCTTTTGGGTTAAACTCTCTCTTTGGGTTTGGTACTTAACATTTGGTACTCTCATTGACAGCATCGGTGTCAATGGATGGGACGACCTGTGAGAGGGCCACCTAGTAAAGAAGGTTAGAGTAAAAGTTGTTTAGAGTGGGCTACCTCGAGTGGGCTATCAAAGGTGTCGAGTTTTCAAAGGGTAGACAATGTTACAATCGCACATTGATTCTATAAGAAATTATGGAAGTGTACTTATGATTAGATGATTCTCCTACTTAGAAGGCTAGTATTTTAGGTTGTGCTCTCTCTTTAGGCTTGGTACTTAACAAATTCATGCTCCAGGCGAAAAGAACTTATATAAAAGTAAAAGAGTGACCGCAAGTAGTTGGGGAGAATAGAATTTTGATGGGATTTATGTAATTTTGAATGGGTTTGATTGTGTATTTGTGTTCTTGACCTTAGATATTTATAGAAGTATGATCAAATTAGGATTAGAATGTAGGTCCTTAATGAACGACCAAAAGGGTTAAAATTTGAGTAGTAAATTAATCTTCTTTTTTTTTACTATACTTAATGGCCTAAACAATATAAATAAATATCAAAGTAAATTGCGCGAATTAGAGAGTAAGGAAAGGAGAGAAATTGTGCATAGTGATTTATAGAGATTCCATCTTACACTTAGTTATCTCTTCTAACTTGGATCCTATTATCTTTACTAGTTTTCATTCCACCATATCAAAAACAAAACTTTAAATGCATCTTCACCGGTTTTCATTCCATCATATCAGAAATAAAACTTTAAAGCCTTGTTCACTTTGCCATATAAAGTAAGGGGGAATTGGATTTTAATACAATAGAAGTGTAATAGAAGTGTAGTGACTATTTTAATATTCACTTAGTATAAAAAGATAAAGCAAGTAATTATTAAAGTAAAGTAAAATATTTATAATACTTTTTATCTTTATTATAGAAAAATGATATTTGTAAATATAATATTTTTGAGAAAGGGGTATTCATGACAAAACCTAAAAATAAACCATTAAATATCAATTTATCTGTGTATAGATATGAATTGCTATTTATTATTTTGTTCATTCACGATGAATTACTTCCTCAAGTAAGTAATGTAATAGCAACTTTACTAAAATGAGGAGGGAATAAATAACTGTTCTTCTCGAGTGAATGATTGTAAGAGTTTATAGTCAAGTCAGTTTTTGACAAAGTCTCATTGTTGTGTATCACTAGTTCTCAGATAGCTAATCACGCAACTTTAGTCGCACTAATTATCTAATAGCTAATCATCCAACAATCTCATAAATGAAGAATAATATAGAAAAATTAAATAAGGATAATATGGTTTCCTCTATAAAATATGCTCAAAGAAAAATTCTGAAAAATTAATTGAAATTTTGAAGAAAGATTATAAGTCAATTTCATTGCGTGAAGAATATCTTTGGTAGTCTTCAAACTGACGTCTAGTTATTTTCATTTTATTTCCAAGTTGTAACTTCAGAAAGTTTGGTTGAGTAGTCTTCTTATCCAACTACTAAAATTACAGATGTTGCAAGATAATTTGTTTTCAAAATCTTGGAAAATAATATCTGGAGATATCTTTGTCAAGCTGTTGTGATGATAATTCCGTAATTCTTGATTGTAGAACTCTGTTGATATCTTATACAATAAACATAATGTTGATTCCCAAAAAAAAAAAAAAAAAAAAGAAATTTGCATAGTAATCTTCTTGGTAAAACAAAAACTTGCAAAGACAGACATTTCTTTGCTGAAAAAGCTTATCATTTTCTCTTAAATCTTGGAAGCATTATCTTCATATGTTTATCCTTTTCTTAGCTTGGATTGCTTCATATCTTTATCTGCTCATAATATCTAAAATTTTCAAAAATTAACTCTAAATGATGCAGCAAAACAAATATGCCTTAAACGGAAAAAAAAATTGCACTTCTTTTATTAATATCTATATGATATAATTCCTACTTACTTGAAACGTATTGAATATATTACTCAATCTGCCAATATATATATATATATACCCAAATATATCTGATAAGTGGAGTTAGGTTTTGAACGAATTCAAAAATCGAACTTATAATAAAAATTACAAAATTTTGAGCAATCACGTCATATCCTTATATAAATCTTCTATAGTTCTTTTGAACAAGTCTTAATGAAGTAAACAATACTTTCAAAACTTCTATACAAACTTCTTCTTTGACTTACCAGGCTGTTTTTATATCACGATCTTCTATGGTATCTTTAATCAAACTTCATGTTCCAGATAGTTCAAAACAAACCTTCCAAACCTTTTTTTTTTTTTTTTTTTAAAACTAAGTTTGTAAATTTTAAAAACCACAAAAAAGAAAAACTTCTAGACTATCTTCTGATGACTTACGCTCAAATAAAATACTTGATATAGATTTTCTACACCATCTTCCCATAATCTGTATCTGTTTGGAAAATTTCTTGTAGATCTTCCATAATTCTTTCTAGTAACATATTTTACACGGAGAAATTTCTTTGAACTTAATCAAATTACACTTTTTACATCTTATAGCTTGTATTTCATTAAAAATGATATATTTAGAATTTAGCCTGTAGTCACTGACTAAACATGTTATTCCTTTTTTTATCATCAAAACTATATTAGAGATAATTTATTACTCTCCCTTTCTATGATAACAAAAAAACTTTCTCAAAAATTATTTTGATTATTTTTTCACCAAAAAAAAAAAAGAAGAAAAAATCGAAAGATGTTTTTGCGTAGCCAACCATGCACAACTTTACTTTACTATTCTTATTTATTATCCTGTAAAATTTGTAGAAATCACATCACATTATTCGTATTACAACAAAAGTTTCATTTAATAGAACACCTGCAGAAATAATTTTAAGATTTTCATTTAACATATGCAGAAATATTTTTTGATTATTTCTTATTTCTCTCCCTTTTTGTTTTCATCATTTAATTTAAGCTCTCCCTCAAGAAATGCTATATAAGAATAAATAACAAGAAAGAATTTATATAAACATCTTTGATTGTTTCGAATTATATCAAATCCAACTCAAGGTAAGAAACCTAATCTTTCATATAAGATTCGAATCAAATGAAATGTTTTCAATGCAAATCGATTTGTTAAAATAATCTAAAATACAATTTAGATTGATTTGCATAAAAAAATAACTAATGATTCAATGCGATCACACTCAAATTTGGTAAGATATGCATATTGCTCTCACACTTTCTCTCTTAAGGATGCAACTAAGGTGAGTTGTTATAAAATACTTGACCACCGACTCACTAAAAACCTTATAGGATTTTGGAACCGATTAGAGCATTATTTTGATATCCTATGGGTTTTTGGGTCGAGGTTTGTGTTTTAAATAACATCATATTTTTATCATTTTCAAAAAATTATTGTCAAGAAATGGTTACTGATGAAAAACGATAGTTTTACTCATAAATTGACTAAACAAATACAATACTGATATGATATAAATATAGATAGAAACCCGACAGTCCAAATGGACCCTAACCCATCGACAACAAGAACCTCCAATCTCAACACTCACACAATGTGTTACAAACTATTTAATTTGTGTTGAAATATAATGTTAATTGATAAGAGCTTTATTACAGGATCAATATTTAATACATAAGTTTTGGGCTCATTAAGAGCGAACCCGACGATCTTTTAGTTAAGGCTCGTTTGAGAAATCCCTATGATCTCATTATTAAAAGCTCAATTGGAAAGAGAACCCTAAAATCTCTTGAACTAAATGGATAGAACATTATTCCACCCCTGTACCCCGCTTCGAAAATGCACATGTCCTATTGACAAATCATGTCAACATCTTCAAGTATGCATTTGTTGGAGTATAGCTATCTTGATGTCCAATGCTTTGAGTATAGCAACATATTTGTGCACATCTTCTAGTCACTTGGTGAAGGAATCACATCCTTAGTAAATGACAAGAATAACAGGTTGTGAAGACACACTTTCTTCAATTTTTTTTTCTAATTTTAGATTTGGCACATGAAAAAACATAATGAAACTCGATCCCTGTTAGAGAGAACACTATAATCTCATGATTAAGAGCTAATTAGATAGAGAACCCTAGGATCTCTTGAACTCAAAAGTTTTGAAATTTTTTCTGATAAATATGACTTATATTTATTCTTTTCTCTGGTCACATATATAATACATAACTAATGCAGTTACCAAAAGTAACCGCGTCCTTGCTTTTTCCTATTATTACATATAGCAAACATGTGTAATTATTTTCTAACAATTGGCATTTGCATGTCATAGCTTTTACTCATCATAAGACATAATACAACACATGCACAAACACTGTTCACGTCACTTCACAAAGGGATATAACAATCTTGCAATTCTTGTTTATTCAAAATGGAAAGAGACAACATTATTTTATATTCTCATTATAATTAGTTCCAAACTTTATGTTATTTTATTGGTAATGTAGGATGGAGATGACCTCATATATGCATATATAAACAAATATTAATGGTTATTAAACTTGCGATTTTATTATTTACTAAAATATAAA
The DNA here is from genome assembly GCA_024138025.1 of Combretum micranthum. Lineage (NCBI taxonomy): Eukaryota > Viridiplantae > Streptophyta > Magnoliopsida > Myrtales > Combretaceae > Combretum > Combretum micranthum. The sequence continues at coordinate 75,660 of JAMXBD010003706.1, read as the reverse complement.
CAACTAGCAAAGTTGCATAAAATCGACAAAATCATACATCTAAATTATAATTCTATGTAAATTTTGCACCTAGTTTTTCATCCATTTTGAGTAAGAAAGAACTTTGAAATTTGAAATTAATAGTTCATATAGTTGACTTAAGATTTTAAAATTCAAAATTGATAAAATTGGAAGAATATGTAAATTACCCAGCATGGTGACGAATGCTATATTTGGTACATGTGACAATATATTTATTATTTCTTATAAGGATTAAAAATAAACAAAGCTAACCACATTAGGTAATGTGGGTTACGAGTTGCAAATTCTTTTCAAGGCAGGTTATGGGCTATGATGAGATAAATGATAGGTTTTTTATCGGGTTTTAGAAACTTTATAAGTAATGAGGTAGATTCGGGTTTTATATGACTCGCTCCAAATCACCCCAATTGCATCCCTTCTCTCTCTCTCTCTCACACACACTCACACACACAAATTTTTGCAAGATAACAAGCCACACCTAGTAAAAGAAAGAAAATTAAGTGCTTGAAGGTTCATTCTTATTAAAGTCATTGTAACTTAGTGGCATGATCATTTATATAGATGGATCAATTGCATCAATTGTAATATGCATATGGTAAAAGGAAAAAAAAAATGTTTTGCACACTTACCACTAGGCTATTTGGCTTGTGCCTCATTGATTGGTGCACATCAAAGGAATTTTTAGAACAGTTTTTTTAATGAAAAATACTTTTTAGAAAATTTTCTATTCATTTTATCATGTTTATTTAAAGAAAAATGAGTAAGTATTGGAAAATATTCATTTTCCCTTATTTAATCATTCAAAACTTATATTTGGGAAAACGACTTAGGCATAAGTCATATTCTCATCAATTTACAAGCTCTAACTATCTAGAGACATTTATTGTTAATTTTTTAATATTTTCCTTTGAGTGGATTTATTTTTCATTATTAAAATTATATATTTATTTTTTATATTTAAAATATAAGTCTTGAAGTTATACAAATAATTAAAAACTATTTTTCTGAATTTAGTTATATGCTATTTTTTAGAAAAATCTTTTCAATGAAAAAACATTTTTTCCATTAATATATAGTTTTCAATGGACCTAAACTTCAATTGGACTTGTGAGTCATTGATGTATAAACGTAATCTGGGCCAAAATCAAGCCCAAGCAGATTGGTTCTCGAAAAATCAAGTTGGCACCATATTTTTCAACTTGAGGTCAATTTGACAAAATTTTGAGTTTTGATGCAATCAAGGTACAGCTCTAATAAACTTGATTATTCTTTATAAAATGAAAAACTAGAACTCAAGCAAAGCCTTATTTGAAACCACAATATACTGAAGTTAATCTTACTTTGTTATTGAAGATTCAACAAATTGAATTAGGCTAAAAATGTTAAAATTCAAGAAATTTAATGTCATCATTAAAAACTTAAGAGATGGCTAAATCTCATAAGTGCACTTTAACATAAAAATTAACTTTCAACTAGAAATATTATCTTTTACCCAAACTTTGATGTAAAAAGTACAAGGATGTTAGGACAATGGTAAAAACTTTAAAAAAAAAAAAAAAAAAGCAAGGTCCAAATAAGAGAATTTGTTGATAACCTCAATTTTACACATTTTAAGGAGCTAATATGATACTTAAAACACGAAATGAGATACTTATCATTGCATATGGTCTATTAATGTATTATGAAGTTAGCAAACCATATAATTGAAATATATATATATATATATAATCTTCTATCCTGATGGCTCTATGCCATCTGCACAGAGTACCTGCAATTTTAGTTTGACATGGTGCGGGAGCTTATCAAAATACTGCAATACCATATAATATAATATACACCATATAGTGTGTATAGCCTTCGTACATTTAAAATCTATCATGATGGCCTTATGCCATCTACAATATACCTGCAAATTTATTTTGAATAAGTACGCTCGAGCTTATCTAAGGTTAAGGTTTAGGTTTTCCTCGTTTTTCACTTTTATTTTTTAAGGCATGGAGAAAAACACATAATCTAGCAGCTAAATCGTCACGTCCCTTTTGGGTTGTGAGCATCAGCCAGTCTTTAAGCTCCATATGCTCGACAAAGTAATTCAACACTTTGGTCGTATCCGAATGGGGAGCGAAAGGGGTAAATTCCTCAATACTTACGTTGAAAAACCTCAGAAAGTCATCCAAAGTTTTCTTCCCAAATACATCCTGGAAGGAGGGCTCACAAGTGGCCGGCGACTTTCCTTCTAGAATCGCTAGTAGTTCCGAAAATGTACGGTGAATCGTTGATAATTCATCAATGGTTATCGTCCCGTTTTCCACTTTTTCAGTCGAGATCAACAAATCCATCAATACAGCAAACTCCTGTGACGAGGTCTCTACAAGCGCGGCCGGCCTCGGCCTCGGCCTCTGCTTCTTTCCCTCTTGCCTCGGATTTTCAACCTGTTGGGCTGGTTTTGCAGCCGAGGTTGAGGTAGGGGTGCCAAAATCGTCTCGCTTTTCGCATCCAAACCAGTCAAAAGTTTCTTGCGCAATTCCACAAGCTCATGCTCCCCACGCATATTCCAGCCCAATAGAATTTTGTCGAAGTGGTCGACATGAGCCTTGCAGTTATTATTCTTCACATAGGTAGCAAGGCATTTTAGTTCAGCTTCGGATATGGATCTTTTCGTTGTCACTGCCCATTCTTTCACAATCGCTTCAGCTCCTTCAGAATCTTGGATTTTCAGATCCTCTCCCAATTTCTCTGACCTATTAATGTGAATGGTCATTTGTGGAGTTGTGTGGTAAGGAATGTTTATCGTTATCGATGCCATTAGATGGGGGGGCAAAAAATTGATATAATTGGCTAAACAATGAGATCTTGTATACTAATAATCTAGATGGAATGGAAAGGTCGTTCTTCATGGACATTTAAAAAGGAAAGCAAAAAGCATTTTCCTCGTAAAGTCCACCTTTACTTAATTACGAAGTTCAGCACGTTTTACTCCATAGTAAGAAAGTGCTCCTTTTCCATTTTCCCGAAAAGAAGCATGCTTTTTCCATGATAGGAACAGTACTTTACTTTAAAGTAGGAGTAGTACTAAAACAGTGTTGTTGCAATGTCATTATTGGTCACACGAGTAAATTCACCAATCACCTGTATATTTATCAAATGTTATGATTATTTTCATTCTGTTCTATTCAATTATTTTAGATGCCTTTTTTGTTTTCCACTATTCATATTTGTGCTGTGTCTCGTGTACAGCCAATGTAAAAAGGATAGCTTAAAAATAAACTGGTCATGATGGAATTCTTTTTTAACCTGTAAAAGTTGAATGGTATTGAGATCATGGGATATAGATTAAAATAATCAAATCAAGTCAAATTATATGGGGTTTATCAGTCAGCATATGGCAGTATCACTGCCAATAAATACTCATTGTCCTTAATTCTCATTTTAAGCATATTCCCACTAATAATATTTATATACTTCGTTTACTGGTAAAAAGTTTTAAATTACGTATTATTTTTCACTTAGAGATTTGTATATTTTTTATAGGAAGATACAACAAGTTGTGCTCCTCCAAATGACCGACCACTCTTTACCATCGCTGAACCAAAATCCCTATGTTTTCGTTGTTTCTTTCCATTCAGCAGGAAGTAGTATTGTCATCCGACGCAAGCGAAAGTTATGAATTAGTCACTGCCCTGCAATTGTATTATTTATTTTAGGAGTGGGCTTGCTTTGGTTATATGCTAATTGTCGATTTCTCTTGATTACAAATTAAAACCAAAATAGGAAAAAAAAAGAAAAATAAATAAATATTATGATCCTAAACGAAAACCGATAAAATAGCTAACCATATTTTTTAGATTAATTTTTTGATTTCGGTCGATTTTTTGGTTTTATTGAGTTTTTTGCCCACCCTATATTACTATATCTAATATGCTAAGGCAATTTAAGTCAGTTACATCTAGAAAACATTTTTTAAAAGTCCAAATTTCTCATCATATTTTTTAAATCTCATGACAGCTAGAAATCTTATATAACATATGTGATATGTCTTTTCTCCTATTCGTGCATTCCAAGTAAATTTAATCTATCTATCTATATATATATATATATATATATATCCACTCATCATTCCCTTAAAAAAGAAAAAAAAAATTCTTTATAATACTTGGATGCTTTAAAAGCATTTGGGCTGGATGGTTACTTCGGCAACTTTTTTCAATGCTATTGGAATATTGTGGGTAGATGTGTTGTGGACACCATTTTGACCTTCTTTAATTCAGGTGCACTTCCTTCCCTACTCAACTTGACTGAAATTGTGCTTATTCCAAAAGTTCCTTCCTCTCAAGACGTCGGGCATTTTCATTCAATTAGTCTCTGCAACTTCATCTACAAAATCATCTCTAAAGTGCTTGTGAATAGATTGAAACCATATCTAAATGATATAATTGTGTTTCAAAGTGCCTTTGTGCCGGGCAGAGTCATACATGATACCATTTTAATTGCCCATGAAGCTTTCATTTCCTTAGAATCAAGGGTCATAGCAACAAAAATTTTGTGGTTTGAAACTTCGCATGAATAAAGCCTATGATAGGGTACAATGGGACTTCCTAAAAGGAGTCATGGAAAAACTTGGCTTTTGTAATAGGTGGGTAGATGGGTGATGGAGTGCATCACCTCAATGTCATATTGCTTATTAGTTAATAGCAAAGAGGCGGCTATGTGAGGCCTTTTGAGGCCTAAGGCAAGAAGACCCTCTCTCCCTTTATCTATTTATTCGTTGGTTGATGTGCTCTCGAGAAATATAGAGCATGTTGTTTCTATCAATTTTTATTAGGCTTAAAAATTAAGTGATCTTGCTACTTATTTCACATCTCTTGTTTGCGGATGACACACAGTTTTTTGTAGAAGCAAACCCAAGGAATTAGCAGGTTCTAAAAGGCATCATCTGGGATTATTGTCATGCTTTAGGTCAGCAAGTCAATTTACAAAAATCCAGTGCAGTTTTTAGTGCCAACATACCAACAACAAGGATGGATGAGGTTTGTAGGGAGTTAGAGATTCCCCTCAAACTTAATCTTAGAAAATACCTTGTTACCAACCATTTAGGGAAGAAACAAGTTAGAATCTCTCCGGTTTTTAAAGGGCAAGATTCATCTCAAGCTTAATAGTTAGAAAAGAGCTTTTATCTACAGTAGGTAGAGAAACTCTCATTAATGCCGTTATTAGTTGCCATATCGACCTAATCAATGAGTTTGCTTTAAATTTCCATCTAAATGGTGCAAGAAGTAAGTTCTATGATAGCTAAATTTTGGTGGGGCCAACAAATGATGAATGCATAATTCACTAGCAAAGTTAGGATAAAACCACCTACCAAAATCTAATGGCGGGTTAGGCTTCATGCATATCCAAGATTTCAATCTTACCATAGTCACAAAGCTAGTTTGGAGAATCATAACTAATCCAAATGCGCTATGGGTTTAGATTTTAGAAGGCATTTACATTCCTTACAAATCTTTTTTGCAGGTTAATAGAGGATCTAGAGATTCAAGGGGATGGGAAGTATTTTGCATGGGGGAGATATCCTATTAAAGAGAGCTATATGATGGTAGGAGAGGAGATGGCTAGTCAATTGACATCATGAAGGATAGATGGATTCCATGATTGGAGAACTATTTTGTCCATTGCTTTAGATCTTTTTACAACATCCCAAATTTTAAAGTGGCAAATCTGATACACCAACGGTCAATTCTTGGAATGTACATGAACTGAATGTCTGGTTTGATACAAAGACTATTAGGGCTATACTCAAAAAATTCCATTACCATAGAGGTACATAGAAGATACGCTTGTGTGGCCCCATGAAAAATCTGGAAAGTATAGTGTTAGATCGGTATATAATTTTTCTCAGATGCTCTTCAAGGCCCAATCTCCAACAAGCCTTGAGCTCACACATCATCGAGAAGTTCACATGGAAACTAGTGTGGCATAGCCCATACCTCCTCAAGGTCAAATATTTCATTTGGCGAGCTTTGAAAAATGCCATAGCTACTCATCAAAATTTGGCTTCGAGAAAGATTGTCCCATCTCCATGTTGCTGTTTTTGTCTAGCTATTGAAATGGACGAACAACTTCTTTTATGTTACCTATAGACAAAATTAATCTGGTTTGCTATTTTAGGTATCAGAATCAACTACGACCAGGTGACTACTTTAGATAATTGGGTGATCTCTTGTTTGGATCATGTTCAACGTAAGAAAGAAAAACAAGAGATGTTTGTGAGGTTAAGCACTGTAATGTGATGTCTTTGGAAAGGGTAATGCCCTGTAATGTTTATGAGACAGATATAAAAGCAGTTATGGGAACAACTAGATCTGCATTGATAAAGCTTAAAGCTTTAATTAATCGGCAAACATATTGAAATAAATGTTGGGGTTATGAAGGAAAGGGTATTACGCCCCTCCACCTCCTCCCTACCTCCCACCCCTCCCTTCATCCACAAGTAGAGAGCATAGTAACGTTAGTGCATGATGGTTTGGATTTTTTCCTCAAGCATAAAGCAGCATCAGATGGTCTTGTTTTGAGGGGTTTCGATGGCGATACCCACAACTCTGTTTTGTCCACATCTCCTTCCTCTCACAGTCGGTCTGAACCAGTGGTTGCCTAATCTTTCGAGACATAGGTGACGAGCTAGAGTCCTCCGAAAGTGCCATTTATCAAACTGAATTGTGATGCTTTAGTGGAGTTGTCCATAGGGTTAGCAGTGATGGTTTTGTCGTTTGTGATCATACCAGCAGCTTATGTGGTGATGGTGCTTGATGCCTCTTAACGGACTCGGTTGCCTATGCAAAAGCCTGTGCCATCCAAGATTCTATTGTATGTGCATTGGGGAGGGGATGATAGGATGTTATTGTGGAAACAAACTCCTCAATTATCTTCTACTCCCTCACAAAATGAATAGGGCCTCTATAAGAGATCCTCAACAAATCATTGAAGATGAGCTGTTGCTATCTCAAAGATTTAGAAGTGTGTGGTCTTCAATTCTAGTTAGAACGCTAGACTTATTTAGTAGCAGATTAGGTTGCCTTTAATGTTAGATTGAGATGTGTCTAGGGATTGGGTGGAAACACCCCATCTTCTTTGTTAGAGATCCTGCTTTCAGATGTTGTTGTTCTAGCAGTTAAATTTTGTCTGACGAGGACCCTGTATCGAACTATTAACTTTTCTAATGAAATCTTCCTTTAATGGCAAAAAAAAAAAAAAAATAATAATTTTTTTTACATTGAAATAAAAACATTAGTTTCAACTTTCTTGAACCTTACATTTTTTCTTCTTCACCAAATTTGCTTGAATTGTTGTAAGAAGTACAAAGATTTCACACACACACACACAGATATATATATATAATATATTGTATAAAATATGAAAAATGTAAAGGTTAAGCAAAAAAAAAATACAATAAAACAATGATTAGAAAGATAAGTTTTATATGCCATCTACGAATTTCATGTTATCATGTGATCACAATGATGTTAGAGTGACAAAGTTGTAATTTTTTTGAAAATTGTATTGGTTTGAGGTTTAAAATAAAAAGTTGAATTGTTAATATGGTATCTAATGAAACTATAGTATTTTGTTGTGGATTTTATACTACATTATATATCAACATAACACCATGGAACACATTAATAATATTTTTTGAATCAAACACGTTCTTGATTGATTTGATCAAAACAAAATATATTCAATTTGATTTGGAAATTAATTTTCAAATTATGCTTAATTTGAATTGATCTTAAACTTAATTAATTCACTTGATTATTGAATCAATGAGAAAAAATAGTTTTAGAAATTGTTCATGTGATAACATGTATGCACATATTTGTATGAAGGTATTGTTTTTGGAATATTCTTTATGGAAGATTTGGATGTAGGTGTGTTCAAGCAAACGGAACCAGCTCTTCGGTAAACCCAAAACTAGTTGTTACCTACACCAAGTAAAGGAATCTTGGGAACAAAATTGTTGGGACAGCCATTTAGAATTTTGGAGATATATACATTAAATTCTGCAAATTTGAAGCACTTTTTCAGAGCATTCAATTGCAAACTAAACAAACTTTTAATTCTCATATTTCTGATTTTTTCTTTCATCATTTGTTAGATTTTAGATAGAGAAAATTGTATAGTGCTCTTGTGAGTGAATTTGCAATTTGGCCAAGAGTATTTACTATAGTAAAATTGTTATAAAGTTTATTGTGTAAATTTGTAGCTCATTATGAGTATACTTGGTTTGAATGATCAATAAAGTCAATGTAAAAACATTTGTTGGAGGCAATTAATTTCATAGAGAGTAATAAAATACCTTAAACCATCACCTAATTTAGAAATTGATTTAAATAGATAAAATGAATCAAAAGAATTATATGATGTAATCAGATAAGTTGACATAATTAGATTAGTAATGATTAAGTGGAAATTTGAGATTTGGAATTCATTAAAACCCCTAAACATGTTGTTTAAATGTTTAATGTTCCTAAATCACTAAAACCTAATCCAACTTCTAATTCATAAATCCCCACAAGTTTTGAGTTTATTTGATTGCCTAAAAATATCATTTCTTAAGCCCAAGCTCAAACTGAGTATCATTTCGCTCTATACTACACTCCTAAACCAATCCCCTGTTTCAAGTTCCTAATTTCTAACATATAGATTCTAAAAATATTTCATAAATAATTTCGAAACTAAGATAATTATCTAAAAGTTTTAAACCTAAAACCCCTATTCCTAAAATATCTTCCTAATCCTTATCTTTTTCTTTTATTTTCCTTTTCTTTTTCCTTTTCCCCTTCCTTCCTTTTCTTTCTCTTTTTCTTTCCTTTTCGTTTTTTTCCTTCTCTTCCTTTCTTCTTTTCTTCTCTCTTCTTTCTATTTAAACATCTCCAAATCTCAATTTCAAGTGAATCATGTGAAATCAAATCTATAAACAAGATAAAAGAGGAAGAACAAGCATGGAGTAACATAATCAACTAAGGAGAAAAGGTAGAAAAGAAAATCAAATTTACATGTGCTTTCCAAAAGATGAGTATAGTTATTTTATTTTTTGTTTATGCAAATATTTGATGATCTAAAGCTAGAAATAAGTAAAGGTTATGATAAAATTGGAAAACAAAAGATATATGAACATGAATGTCAAACCTAAGCATTGTTCATGAATGAATGGACTTAGAAGATGATGAGATGATTTGATGACATATGAAGTAAGAATATGCATAGAGATGTTGTAAGTTATGTTTATGTATGGATATGGTGATTTTATGATGTTTTGTTTTAAGTATGTAGTAGATAAGTTGATAAAATTAGATAAACGAAACAAAGGAAAGTCGTAAACGTTGAAATAGCCTATCAAATGACCCGTTTTGGAGGGGTGTTTGAATTTATGTATAAGACTCTAAGTTGAAATGGCCTATATGGAGGGATGTATGACTTTCTGTGCAAGTCCCTACGTTGAAATAGCCCTTGAAATGGCCTGTATGAGGGGATATGAGCCAAATAACCCTTCATACAGGCCGTATGGGCATTGTATGTTTTCTAGTTTCCTCTTTAAAATTTATGGATGTCTCTTGTTTAAAAAGAAAAAGAAAGAAAGAAAAGAAAGAGAGATAAAATTAAATTGATAAATGATAAGTAATGTGATATGTTAGTAAATTATATAATTAAGAATGATATAAGTGAATTAAAAAGTTTAATAATAAATTAACTATAAAATAAATTTAATTAATAAATATAGGTCCAACTTGACTTAACGAACTTCAATAATCTAAAATGAATTAGATTAATTAAGTTTAATCAACTTGACTTAGTAATTGAATAAATGATTAATTTTAATCAATTTAGCTAAGATTAAGTTAAAATAGGCTTAATAGGTAATAATTGAATTAGATTTATATGTTAAGATAGTCTATGAATAACATGAGGAATATGTTATTACAAATGTGTGTTTACTTGGGAAATGAATGTTTTTGAATACGAATGCTTTGATGATGTTTTTATAATAAGAGATTATAAACAAAGAAAAAAGAAATAATTTGACAAACAAAGGAGAAATGCCTGTATCTTGGTGGGGCAATCTTTGCAGCCATGGTGGAGTTTCTACTTAGTCTCTGATCAAATAAGATAATAAAACAAGTTTGATGTAAAATAGATAATTAATATAATTTTTTATATGAGTTTAAGTCTTGAATCTTCAGACATGGATATCTGATTTATCTTCTAAGACGGTATCTAAGTCTTTGTTTGGATTTCATATATACAAGGTACGCTGTAACTTGCGTGTTGTATGCTAAGATAGGCATCCTAAACGAACTAATACTTAAAGACGGTCTTAATAATTGAGTGTTTCTTATGCTAGTGCTATTGAATCCGGTTCGGGAAGTAGCAACATTGTCCCATATGGGGCACATTAGTTTAGGCACTTAAGTCATCCCCATCATGATGTAATGGCATTTATAAGTGGCTCAGCACGTAGTCGATGGGTAAATAATATCGACGTAACATCTATCCTGGTCCAAGAAAAGTAATATAATAGGGCTCACATTTATGGGACTGGTTGAGCCTTATTATATTATGGACTATGATGGGTAGAGTATGTGTAACGACTATAAATCCTAAATGAGGTTATTTTCTTTTTCGGTTAGATATGGGAGATATAGGTATTCAGACAGCCTATATTAACCCCTTAAGTAGCTGCTATTACTTAGGATCCTAGATTCCCAAGATTGCTCCGGAATGTGAGTGCTCTAGTGTGGATTTGTTTGCTTTAAAGGATAGATAATAACTTGTTATTTGTTGCATTGCATTTAGTTAGGCTTGTGTGCCATTCCATGCGTATCTGTGTTACTGTGTATTGAGTTTCGGCTTATTATTGTTGCCGTTGTTCTTTTTCTAGGTATGGTTTTGTTCATGATGGTGGTGTTGATGATAATACTTGTTCTTGGAGTATAAGATGTCGGGAGAATTTGTTGGAGTGAAAGGAGTTAGGATAAAAGAATGTATTTAATTTATTTGTATTTATTTTTATTTTGTTTTGTATATGGAGCTAAATTTATCTTTTGAAATTGTATTTCCTCTAATGGTCTTAATGAAGCTTGAGTTTTATAAATGAAGTTTTTAAAGTTTTGTATACTATCATTAAAAGGTATATGAGACACCTGATGTTACAGTTGTTTTGTGAGTGGTAGTGTGCTCATGAGAGTTGATTATAAAATGTTTTTGTAAAGTTCATTTTATAATTGTAAATGCAGTCATTTTGATAATCTTATTATGGGATTTCATAATTTAAAACATAGCTAGCAAATGTTTGTAATAAAAAAAAAACCATTTTAAGGAGGCCTTTGCGTGTAATACTTAGTATATATATGGCATTACAAAATGGTGTCAGAGCAATTGTTTATTTTGAACATTTGCTTTTGCATAATGAATTAAGTTGTGTTTAGAATCGGTAAGTTGAGTGCAAGAAACGCTTAGGCTTTTGGTTTGTGTTGATATGTTGTGTTGCGTTGATTGCTACACCCTAGTTTAGTATCTAATAAGAATTAATTAATCACATGAAATTAATCAACTTGGCTTAACTTTATTTTCTATTGATATCTGAAAATGAACCTAATTGAACATTACATGATTTTTATGTGTTGTTTATAATATATATATATTTATATAGGTTTTCTTCTAAGTTGATTTTGTTATAGTAAATTTGTGAATGATTATGTGACCTTGTGTGTTGTATTTATGCATGATTTGTTATGTGATATGTGTGTTTTGTATGATAATATGTATGTTTTGTATTGTTTCATTTATGATATGATTGAGTGTATATTTGATATTAGTTAAATGGACTTAATTCAAAGTTGGTTAAATGTAAGTAGAGCACAAATAACTTAGACAAACATTAGGACTTATCCTTGAATCTTTTAAAATTTGACATAGACTTTAAGTATTTGTGCGTTATACTTTGGATGTGTTTGTCTTAATAAAATTTGATAGACTATAATAGAAGCTTTCTCTTTAAGTTTTATTTGTTGATATGCTGACAAATCAAAGAGAATCAAATGGAAAGAAAACTCAAAATTCCAAATTGGTTTTAATCTCTTAAAGTTTGCATGTGACAAACATTTATTCCAAAATCAAATACTTTGTCAAAGTTCCAAATGAAAAGAATGATTCAAAATTTCAAATAGATTGGGAGGTAAATTTTAGCCTATCCAAATTTACTAATATGTAACGTATCTACTGAAAATCTAATGGGTTATGAAAATAGAATTCTAAATCAATTATCTAGAATAAATTAAAAAAAAAAAGTTTCAAAAGCAGAAGACAAATTGTCTATAGCAATGTAATAACAAAATGAAACAATTGAAAGCGTCCCAAATATTTCAAAAGTATGAGTACTCATGAATAATTATTGAAAATCAATATCATGCCAAAATAGAAATCAAGATTCAAAAATTAAATAGTGGATATATACCTATCTATCATTGATTCTGTATATATATACGATGACCATATAGTGACAAATCCTCAATATCATGAGACATATAATTTCAAATACAAGATAGCAAATTGCATTCACTCTATCATATCATGTAGTGAATGAAATTGAAACGAAAATGTCCCATATATGCAATGACAACATAACAGACCATAGTAATATTAAGAGCAATACTTATAACTTAACATAGCAAATCACATTCATCATACTCTACCATATGATGATTGAAATCCAAAATGAAATTGATTCCATATATATAATCAAAATGCAATTTCAATTGTATGAAATATATGAAATGAACTTAAGAATCAATCACAAAAAAGTTGACATCTGCATTATCAAATAAATCTTCATAATGAACAAAAGTACAAAAATTGACAGAGTAAACAGTCTATGCATATGAGACATCTTGATTACAACTATATCAAGATGAGTACGAAGCGTGATATCGTTAATGATTAAAAGAATATGAATGTTGTGTGTTTCATATGCCTATTATTGTATATATAAGCAGATAAGAATGGAATAGCAAATTCATAACTTTCGCTTGTTGTGTTGTTAAGTCTTGTCTATCCGTCATGTCTTTGTCAGTTTTTTAGAGTTAAGTTGAGTCGAATCGAGTCATCTAGTCGTTTGTGGTCTTGTCAAGTCTGGGTCTTGTTCAGTTAAGTAATTGAATGTCGAAATTGCTAAACTAATTCCTACTGTTCTATATATACTAAAGTTGTATAGAATATCAGTTGTGTAAAGTTAAAGAAACAATGAAAAATTTCAAAATTTTGAAATCAAGATATAAATTATAAGTAAATAAATGTTTATGAAGAAAAGACATTAAGCCAAAATAACTCAAATTCCAAAATGTTTCATGAAAATGAGAATGACAAGAAACATCCAACATGAATGATAAAGAAGTGAAACAATGTAACCAATTATGAATGTTCGACAAATAATTTGAAAGAAAAAATTTACTATGAAATGAAGTGCAATAACAAAATTTGAATAATGATCAAAGCAAGCAGTGGAAGCATAATGAAAGAATAGAAATCTTAAAAATGATTAAAAGCTTTTGAGTAATAAAGTTTAAAGATGATATGAAATGTCTTCTATCAACAGGTATCTAAATGAATTTTGAGGATAAAATTCTTATAAGATGGGACAAATGAAAAACCCCAACCATCATTAAGTTAGAAATTGAATTTAGATAGATTGAATGAATCAAATGAATTATAGGATATAATCAGACAATTTGACATAATTATATTAGTAATTGATTAAGTTGAAATTTGAGATTTTGAATTCCTAAACCCTTAAACATGTTGTTCAAATGTTTAGTGGACTCTTAAATCACTAAATCCATGTCTAAATTCTAATTCATAAATCACCACAAGTTTTGAGTTTATTTGCTTGCCTAAAAATATCAGTTCTTAAGCCCAAGTTCAAATTGAGTATCAATTTGATCTAAACCCCCTATTTCAAGTTCTTAATTTCTAACATATAAATTCTAAAATTATTTCATAAACATTTAGAACTGAAGATAATTATCTGAAAGATTTAAACTAAAACCCCTATTCCTAAATATCTTCATATTCCTTACCCTTTTCTTTTTCCTTTTCCCATGCCTTCCTTTTCTTTCCTTTTCGTTTCTTTCCTTCTCTTCCTTTCTTCTTCTCTTCTCTCTTCTTTCTCTCAAAACCATACTCAAATATCAATTTCAAGAAAATCATAAGGGAAATCAAAGCTAGGAAACAAGATAAAAGAGGAAGAACAAGCATGGAGTAGTTTAATCTACTAAGGGAAAGAAGTAGTAGAGAAGATCAAATTTGCATGTGCTTTGTAAAAGATAAGTATAGTTTTTTTCTTTGTTTGATTTATTGTTTATGCAAGTATTTGATGATCTAAAGCTAGAAATAAGTAAGGGTTATGATAAAATTGGAAAACAAAAGATATATGAACATGGATATAAAAACCTAAGCATTATTCATGCATGAATGGACTTAGAAGATGATGAGATGATTTGATGAAATGTGAAGTAAAAATATGCATATAGATGTTGTAAGTATGTTTGTATATGGATATGGTGTTTTATGATTTTTGTTTTAAGTATGTAGTAGATAAGTTGACAAAATTAGGTAAAAGAAACAAATGAAAGTCGCAGAAGTTCAAATGGCCCTTTTGGAGGTGTGTTTGAGTTTTTGTGTAACGACTCTGAGTTGAAACGACCCATATGGAGGGGCGTATAACTTTCGGAGCAAGTCCTTGGGTTGAAATAGCCCTTGAAAACGGCCTATGAGCCAAACAACCATTCGTATAGGCCTGTGTGGGTAAGGGGTACATGGTTTTCTGATTTCCTTTCAAAATTGATACTACCCTCCATACAGGCCCATATGGACGTTCCCTTTTTAAAAAAAAAAAAGAAAGAAAAGTAAGGGAGATAAAATTAAATTGATAAATGATATATAATGTCATAGCTAGTAAATTATGTAATTAAGAATGATTTAAGTGAATTAATAAGTTAATAATAAATTAGATTTAACATAGATTTAAGCTTAAAATGAATCTTAACCATAAAATGAACTTAAGTTAATAAATCTAATTCAACTTGACTTAGCAAACTTCAATGAACAAAAACGAATTAGATTAATTAAGTTTAATAACTTGACTTAGTAATTTAATTAAATGATTAATTCTAATCAATTTAGATAAGGTTAAGTTAAAATAGGCTTAATAGCTAATAATTGAATTAGATTTATATGTTAGATAATCTATGAATAACATAGGGAATTGTTGTTTCAAATGTGTTTACTTGGAAAACGAATATTTTTAAATATGAATGCTTTGATGATGTTTTTATTATAAGAGACTATAAACAAAGAGAAAGAAATAAATTGACAGAAAAAGAAGAAATGTTCATATCTTGGCGGGTCGATCTTCATAGCCATTGCAGAGTTTCTATTTAGTGTTTGATCAAATAGGGTAATAAAATAAGTTTAATGTAAATGCGTAATTAATTTAATTTCTTATATGAGTTTAATTTTTCAATCTACAGACATGGATATCTGATTCATCTTTTGAGATGATGTTTGAGTTTATATTTAATTTCATATATGCAAGGTACACAGTAACTTACATGTTGTATGCTATGATAGCATCCTAAATGACCTAATACTTAAAAGACAACCTTTATAATTGAGTGCTACTTGCGCTTGTGCCGTTGAATTTGGTACAAGGAATGACAACATTGTCTGAGCGGGCACGGTAGTTTAGGAATTAGGTCACCCGCATCATGATGCAATGACATTTATAAGTGGTTTAGTAGGTAACCGATGGAGCAAACAACATCAGCATAACGTCTATCTTGATCAGCGAGAAGTAATATTTATGGATCGGTTGAACCCTATTATATTATGGACTATGATGGGTAGAATGTGTAAATGTCTGTAAATCCTAAATGAGACTATTTTCTTTTTCGATTAGATATAAGAGATATAGTATTCGAGCTGCTTATATCAACCCCCTCAATAGCTACTGTTACTAGAACCCCTAGGTTCCCAGAATTGTTTCGGAGTGTGATTTCCAATGTTGATTTGTTTACTTTAAAGGAAAGATAATAACTTTTTATTTGTTGCATTGCATTTAGCTAGTTTGTGTGCTATTTCGTATGTATTTGTGTTACTGTGTACTAAGCTTCGGCTCATTATTGTTGTTGTTGTTCTTTTCCAGGTACTGTTTTGTTGATGATGATAATATTTGTTTTTGGAGTATGAGATGTTAGGGAGGATTTGTTGGAGTAAAGTGAGTTAGGATCAAAGAATGTATTCAATTTATTTGTATTTGTTTTTATTTTATTTTGTATATGAAGCTGAATTTATCTTTTGAAATTGTATTTTCTTTAAATGGGTCTGGTAGATCCCAAGTTTTGTAAATGAAGTTTGTAAAGCTTTGTATACCATCATTAAAAGGTATATGAGATACCTAGTGATATAGTTATTTTGTGGGTATTAATCTACTCATGAGAGTAGATTATAAATTGTTTTTGTAAAGTTCATTTTACAATTATAAATCTAGTTGTTTGGTAATTTAATTATAAGATTTCATAATTTAAAACTTAGTAAGCAAATGTTCATGATAAACATACTGTTTTAAGAAAGCGTACGTGTGTGAAACTTAGGGTATTATATGTGGAGTTACATATGTGGGCGCGGGGGGGTGGTGGGTTCCAAACATTAAACTGATGCTATATTTCTCTATCTTTATCACTTATTATTCTTGTAATTTACTTATTGAAATTTATCTTGCTACTTATTGATATATTTTTAAGTTGTGAGTAAAAATTGAAAATTACTTAAGTTTGAGGATAAACTTAATTCAACCCCTTTTTGATGCCGACGAATTTAGCAAAGTACAGTAATAATCCTTAAAATTTGTGAATTCCATTAGGTTGTGGTTAGGGAACATTAAAAGACAAAGGCAGAGAGAGTGGGAAGATGAAATAAGAACGTGGGACATAACGAAAAGGTAATCTAAAAGATTTAGATCGGATTTTTTATAGATAAGACTTGTTTAATAATACAAACTTTTAGATTAGAAGCTATTTGTGTTTCTAACTTTAGAGTTCAAAACCTTGTTCGTCAGGTGTAAGATCAAGGAACCAGAGGAACATATTTAGCTAGATTATTAGAAGGGTAGCATCAGAAGATAACTAATGGCATTGACCTACAGGCCACAGCCTTATTCTATGATGGAATATGTCATTAAGTTTGCTTCTAAAGTCGAAAGATAAAGATAAAATAGAAGCCAGTCCCTTTTCAGTCAACCAGTAGAACTTGTAATAGTTCATCTAGGTTCCAAATATATTGTTTCAACAATTGTATTAATATTTTACGTCAAACTCATAAATATCGTATAAGGAACCGAATATTCATTGAACGAAAGAATGTGAAAACTTCAAAAATGTACTTTGACATAAATAACTTTACAAATGTGAAGCAGGTTTAGAAATATATCTTGTACTAAAGTCTGGCAAATGAAAGAGGTCATTTGCTATTATTTAGAAAATAAAGAATGCCCTTAGACTCTCTCACAATGGTTAGTTGACACTGGCCTTGGTGGTCATGCATAGGTTAAAAGATAATTTATTATTGTTGTAATGGATTAAATTTTTGGAATTTTTGACACTTCTAGATATTTTTATACTATGTTTAAAATGGGAGAATCGGGAGGAAATAATTGAGGAGGGAGGAAATAAGGAAGGATTGAGTTCCATTCCCTTGTTTGTTTTGAGAGGGAGAAAAAGCAGGGAAGGGAAAATAGATGTAACATTTTTCCTAAGTCCTATCACTTTTTTATCCCCTCTAAAATGGAGATAATTAGGAGGAAATCTTTTAAATAACTCTTGCACCCTTTTTTTTGAAATTACTTATTATCTTTTAAAAATATATAAGTAATTTATTATTCATTATATTTTATGTTTTATAATAGTTAAGATTCCATTCATTTTTCTTCCTTTCATTATTTAAACACATAAATTTCTCTAATAATCATTTCCTCCGCTTTTCTCCTTTTCACAATCGTTCCTTCCTGATTATTTAATCATTCCCTTCATTAGAGCGTTTCAAACTGTTTATAAGGAGAACATAAAAATAAAATAGCAAAATCTACACATTTATGAAAAGTTTCATTAAAGAAATACAACTGTAATTATCAGTATATGTTGGCTAAGGAAATGTTCATTCGTATATATGTCCTTAAAGGGATGGTGGGGGCAAATCTTCGTGAGGAAGGAAAACAGATTTGTGGGATCATGTGTGAATTGATTATATGATGAGTGTTACGTACCTATCCACGTAAGGGTCAAGATTGTCGGATTTCCAACCCTATCTTATCTGTAATTAATCTATATATATCCCTGATTTGTTTAAAAAATATTTATTTATCATCTGTATTTATTTTTTGATAAACATTTATTTAAAAATAATAAAAATAAAATGTTAAAATGATCCGAATAACATAAAACAAACATAAACTTATTCAGTCAAGGGACTTGAAGTTTGCAAGCTAAAGATTTCTTTCTTATTAAGGAGATTGGTGACAATGATACTCCGTACAGAAGATTTGGAATTTCATCCGAACAATCCTTCGCTCAAGAAGGATTTGACTCTATATTCTTACATAAATATATTGGGTTGGGAAAATATTTCCAACTTGCGCCAATTATACCCTGACTTTAGTATACAATTTTATTTTGATTTGATATTCGTAAAAATCCCATGATATAATTTAAAAGTAGTAGAATATAATACAATACATCAAATCTTAATTCCTTAGTTACTTTCGTGTAACCCGATAAACTTAAGTTTATGATTAATATTGGCTGCAATTTTCTTACTTTTGAAAATCCAATTTCACATAGGAATTTCGTCTAGCTTTTGGGTCTCGTACTGATATATATATATAATATATATATATTTAACATTTGGAGAAATTGTTTTTGGCAATTCTAAAATCCTAACAAAAGTTCTAAATGTGGTTTCACCATTCTCTTTACTTAATTAAGATATGCTTGAAATTTCAATTTTTTTCATAGTTACTTCACCCTATTTTTATCAGATTCTTAATATTACGAATTTTTTTTTTTGGCTACTCTTAATATTACGAACTTGAGTAGTAGAATATTACATATTCTAGATCAAATAGACAATAGTGCAACATTACGTAAAATAGGATTTCTAATGACAATTTGTTTTTTTTTTTTTAGAAAAATACTAATACCATCTTATTAATATAACACGTCTAAGTTGGCGAACATAGAACTCCGTAATATCTAACCAAAGTTAAAGTACAATAGTCGGAATGATCCGATCATAGTAATATCAATTATAATTGCTCTAATTTATCCCAGTAACTCAAAAAAAAAAAAAAAACAAAACTTATAGATGGTTTACATCACTGTATAAAATAAGAAAGGAATTAAATTCCAATTCAATAGGAGTATAATAGAGTTATAATGGCTATTATATGTCTATTACAATATTTATTTAGTATAAAATATAAATAAATAATTATTGGAGTAAAGGTAAAATATCTATAATGTTCATAGTCTATATTAAAAAGAGCTAGTAATTTTTTAGGCGATATTTTCAAGAAAAAATTAATGATAATTTATATGTGAATGGACATGAGTTACTATTCATTATTTTGCTTAATTGCAATTCATTATGAATTATTATTTCTTTTAACTATGTAAATAGCAACTTTAGATAAAATGGGGAGGGAATAGATGAAGGAATGAATAGTTATTGTACTCAATTGATCAAGTTGTTAACTACTTTAATTTATAATATGTTGACTTTTAAAAATTAATAAGATGGTCATATTTAAAAAGATAAAAGAGAGTATCTAATTTGTTGAGTAGTCAAAGTATTATATGTATATACTGAAATTTTATTCGTATTATAACAAAGTTATTGTATTTTATTACGAATTAGTTGTTTTCACAAACTTGTATGATTGGAGAGGATTGCTAATAGATCAGCAGTTGGTGAAGACATTCTGTATTTCTTTCTAATATTGAAATCAATTGAAATTAATCGTTCCTTTTTTATCCATGCTAGGGGAGATGGTTAACAGCCCTGAAACCCTATAACTACTAACTCAAATCTGTCTTAATTGCCTTCAATATTTATTTAACCGTGTTCAATGTGTATATAATTACATCTTTATCTTTAATTCCACGATTCCGCATCGCATTAAATTTGAATCTTGGTCTTGTCACCATTGTGTTGTAGCCAGCAGGACCGTCCAGTCCAAGATTGTGACTGTTGAAAACCCTGTAATAATAATGCCAACTCAAAAGTCATATATCGAATTAGACAGTCTTGTTAATACATAAATAATCATTCACTTAACCGTATTTAATGTATGATTACATCTCTAATCTCTACACCTATTCACCATTGCAAATTTGAATCTTGGTATTGTCAACGTTGCTGGCTCGATTTTCTAGATTAATTATGTAATTTCACCTGGCATGACCACTGTCTAGAATTTGACGCTGGAATTCTCATTAAAATGCCATTTCAAATTCAGATATGGACAAATGTGTGTTTACATATGATAATCTTATCAAACATAATGATAAAATTCACAATTTTAAATATTCAAAGGAATGGAGTATAACAAATGTTTATCAACCCTATAAATTAAATTTACATAAATACAAATCACATAATTTTAATTATCTAAATATCAACACAAAATCGTATTTTTTTATGCGATTTATGCTTTTCCAAAGAAATCACATGTAACAAATGGAATTTAAGAATGTATTACCATCATAAAATCGTATATAGAACACAACATTCATAAAAATTAAATGTCTCATGTTCTACATGCTATTTTCATAGAAAGGAAAAAATCACATATTCAACGTGTGATATTCGATGGCCAAAAAAAAAAAAAAAAAGAAGAAAAACATGAGATATTCAATTTTTATAAATATCGCATGTTCTAGATGTGATTTTGCGATGGCACCATATTCTTAAATATTTTATGATGGTGTTTATGTAATTATCTTTAAGTAATTGATATTTGCGTAAACAAGTTTTTAGCGAATTGGTAAATAAACAAATATTTCCAAGGGAATGATTATATGTGGTAAAGCACTAGGTAGATTTATTCACCAATATACACCAACGCATTAAAATTTTTGATAATGCTAAAATTTCATTTACTCTGCATATACATTTATCTAATATTTTAATGAAAATTTATATAATTTGAATACATGATGTATATTATAAACATTAACATAGGTCGGTGGGAACTAACCTGACCCATTATTGCCAGTTCTTAAACCAAGAATTAACCTAGCTAAGATGGGTAAGAACCGTGAAGAGACCTATTGGTTATGGCGGGTATATGTGGTTCATTAATGGAAATCGCCTGTTCAGGTGGCCCAAGAACCGCCATTTATGGAATCAGCTATGGACCCTCCGACTCCAATGACTCTACGGCGGCTCAAATGTCTAAATATATGAAAAAAGAAAAAAAAAAAGAAGAAAAGCCAGTTGGACAAAATTGTCATAGCTTAAAACAAAGGCAATAGAAAGCTTCTAGCTTATCTAGATTCTACAACTCTATGGTTATAATAAGGTACTCCTCAGAAAAACTGATTGCCATTGATAGGTGTCGAATCCAACTATATATATACCAACTCTAAAGATTTGCAAATAGCAGTGAGCAAGATCGTATCCACAAAGATTGATGAAAAATCTATTTCTATTTAGAAGTGAGATAAGAAAAGAAGAAGGGGGGTTTTATAAATCAAAGAAAAGAGAAAATCAATTATATCTAAAGCAAGCAAACAAGTTTCAAGGATTGATTCAAAGGAAGAGTTATAGCTAAAGGGAATTATCAAACTAAGTTCATGGAATTAATCATTGATGCAAGATTTTTTTTCCTTTATATGGGATAACTCGATTATGGTTATTAATAAACTCTAACAAACCTATTTCTCTTTAGTTATTGATAACTAAAATAAGCTCTTGATTATCTCCCTTTTTGATTAAACAATCTTAAACAGCTTTAGATTTAATTCATAAAGCATGAAAAACAAGAGAGACAATCAATTCTAACCAACAAATTAAACGCTTGACTTTTTGATAGATCATAACATCTTATACACATCAATCATTATTCATAATTAATATGTCATTGTGTCACAAAAATTAGAATGATCAACAATTATGGAGTTGATTTAATTGAAAGATTGCTATCTTGTTAATCAAACAAACGGATCCAAATTTATGTAATCAAGCAAAACAACAAAATAAAGATTAACAGAAGATATATGAATACCCAATTGAAAAGAACAAAACAATTTAAATTAGTTAGATCTCACAATTTTGTAAAACCGAGTCTACAAGAAACCTTTAGCTAGAATTAAGATGCTTAGCCACTCATTCTAATCAAATTATCTCTATATATTTTAGGTTTTCTTCTCTCTTAGAATGAATTTTTTATCAGATCTGGGTTGACATTTTATAAAAAAAAATCTTGGAATTTCAACAGTCTGAACGTATGCGGCAGTTACCCATTATATGACAACGGCATGGACTCGGCATATAATGTCGTTTTATATTCAAAAGCTTTACAATGGCAATCCAAGCAATGGCTTTGAGGAGGCTTTAATAATTTTGGTTCTGTTCACAAGCTACACCGCTTATACGCCAGCGACTTTTAAATCCTAAAAGCCAACATATGTTGAATTTGCAGAAGTCAAAGGAATTCTATTAGTAGATTGGCGGCGTTGATGCTAGCCTTTAAATTTGCATTCTTTCAAGAAGGAATGGGTTATACACCGACAACGTAGAACTTCCAATTACCAGCGTAAGGTGAAAATGATGAAGGCTGATAAATTTGCTATCAATACTGACGACATTGATTAGTGAATTGTCGGTGTAGATTCTGCTTTAAAGTTTAACAAATTTCTCAAAAACTCATTCCAATTGCATTGTATTTTTCAAGATATGAAATATGACATTTAGCTTGATTAAGCACCAATTTCTATGCGATTTCTATAAAATCCATAACAATTTAACTTGATTTGTTATTAGAAAATTGAGTATAATCTTCTAGACATCCATCACAAAGCTACAACTATAAAACTTGCTTGATACTTTTGTAACATTGATTGTAAATGAAAGTGACAAATAACTATATAGATTAGTAATTAGCTAGGAAAGCTTTAGGTTGAGTAGATGGAATTGAAGCTTGTGTATTAACATTATTTGTACTCTTATTTTATCGGATATAATGGAATGAATCGGTGTAGAATATTATGCTTCTAGCATTAAGCTAGAAGAGTATATTAATGCACAAGATAGAACACTATATATTGCTAAACCACTTCGTCTTTCTTATCTCTATAATTATACATCAATTGTTGTATTTTATACTATTATTTTAATTTATTCTACTTTTTTTTCGAACCAAGAGATCTTGTAATTGAAGTGCTATGTAAATAAAAATCATGAACGTCATGAAGACATGAATATTGTAGAAAAATATTCATTTCAAGAACACTAAATTCTACTCTTACATCCACTATACAAAATCCAACATAAACTGATATCAAGAATAACTTCAAGATTCTAACTAAATCTTAATATTCTAATGGGTCAATGTTAGAAATATGTCTGAATTTTTGTAAAATATGCAATTAACTACATTAATTTCATTTGTTCAATTTACTATATAGTTTTACCTTTTCATGTTCACGTTCGATACTTCCTTCATCTAAGCTAACTCTATCTCAGTTGGCAATGTGGAGGAAGAAACTTAAACACGTGTTTTTTTTATGAATTTTCTAAAGAAGACGTTGTTTGTAACATCACCTTTAAGACCAAATATTTTTGTACTGAAGGCACTGTTTGTAACAACACCTTAAGTACAAAATTAAAGGCCTGTTACAAACAACACTTTTGATAGCCTATTTTCATAATTTTTTGAAATGACCTACTTCTAGATTTTTTTTTTTCAAATTTACCATTTTACCTAAAAACATAACCCATTGCAAAGCAAGGTTAAAACGTGTTGATCCACTATTCCTAATCGAGATCACATTTCAAATCAACAAAATCTCCAGCATTGCAATCTCTTAAGAGATACAAAAACACCTAATATGCAGAATGCACCTTAAAAGGCATATGACTTTGTCCTTGCCGTATGCCTTGTTCAATAGTGAGGGATTTTCCTTAGAGCGGTGTAAAGTATAACATTAAATGATGTGGCATAACTAAGTAAGTCCAATGCAACAAAAAACATCAAACATAACTTTCCAACTGCAGCAGAACTGACGCAGTAGAAGCCTAATTGAAAAAGGATAAATATTTAATTTGTCAAAGATAACAATCTTCTATTTGCCAGTTGATTCAAGGGAATGTCAGACAAATAGGCATTAAAATTAAAAAATTCAATAAGGATATGAATTTTTGAGAAGATGAACATAGGCACAGCTCTAAATAATATTATAAAACAGCAAAAACTGAATACCTAATCTTAAGGCATACAATTTATAATAAAGCCCTAAAATATGCCAAAGAGGAAAAATTCTAAAAAGCCCTCAATCATCAACTAAATAAAATGATAAGAAAAATGCCACAAACGGCATCAAAATCCGAATCTCGTACTAAAAGTTGTTATAGTTTGAAAACTTTTTAAAAATAATAAAAATGCAATCTTGAAAGCCTAAACGATGTAATTTTGACCAAAACACCACATACGTTATGAGCAAAATTAGTGCATTTTGATCCATGGCCCATTTCCATTGAATTTGGTCCCAAAAATGCAAAAAATTCAACTTCTAAAAAGTCTCTGAAATTACAAAATTGCTAAGTTAACTTTTTGCCATTTTTTTGTAGAAAAGCATATGCGATTTCTTTGACCGCATCAAGAACAAACAACAAAACATAAAATTTTAGAACATATCCAAACATTAGTTTTCCAATTAATAATAAAAATTAGGAACAAGATTTCATAAGCAAATATTACTTCATTTCTTTTTGCTAATATCTTCTATAATAATAAAAAAAAAATGGAAAAAAGTTGGGTTAGATTAATCCAATTAAACCATAGGAAAAAGGGTAGAAAATCAAAAATTTCCCACTTGTTCTACATGCAAGATCTCCAAAAACCATCACTAATTCAACACCTAATTTGAAAAATGATTCAAACCCAAAATGCAAAAGTAACCCATAAACTAAAAAGTTAGAAACTTTCAAATTAAGATGACTGAAAAAGCGCAAAAAGGAAAAAAACGAAATCAAAACCAGTGAGATTGATACGAAGGAAAAAAAAAAAAAAAAAATTGGAGAGCAGCTGGTTGGGGGTGGGGGGGTTGCGGGCTGCGCGGGGGGGAGTTATGTGTGGAAGGAGTGATTGAAAGGGGTGTCCGGGTTTAGTGGTGTGCAAAATTATAATGAAATAAAAAATTTGAACCGAAATCGTAAAATCAATCTGAAATTATGGTTAATTGGTTCGCTAGTTTTGGTTTAGGATTACGATTTTTATTTTTATATTTCAGTTTCGGTTTTTGGTTTATAGTCACAAAACTAACGACTAACGATTAACGATTAACCATTTTAATATTTATAAATATATTATATATGTAATTTACATATACATAATTATTTTTAAAAATTATATACATTAATTTACATGTATTACAATTTACATATGTTAATATTCCTTAGATTTTAATTAAAATACTATGTTCTATCCTATATTTGATGGGAGTTAATATGATAATTGATTTGGTTTGATTTGATTTGATAGATGATGATACATCCAAAGGCTTGTTTTTCTTATTTATTCTTAATTTGATTTTCCTTTTTTTTAGCTCTTACAATATATATAATAATTAAAAAAAAACTCCATCATAAAGGTTAAAAAATAAGATTTGTTGCAACCATTAACTTGATGTTGTGACCATTGCATTAAATGGTTAAAAACTGAAAACCGAAAAAATAAAAAAAAAATGTCAACCATTACGGTGGTTAACCATTTATAATAAATCGCTTAAGTATCTAGATATTAAAAAATCGATTATTATGGCCAGGTTCAAAAAATAAGACCATAGATCCGTTAATCGAACCGTGAATACCCATTTCTGTGTTTAAACAAAATGTAGAAGGGCTTTTGGTGTGATCAAATCAACGTGTTTGTCTTGCAAACATGTGGTATAAAAAAAAAAAAAAAAAGAGAGAGAGAGAAAGGGTTGGGATTATAGTAATTTGATAAATGGTTTTAATTTTTTGGTTTTTTTTTATTTGTATTTGTATCAAACGATATATGTAAATATATCCGATTTGTATTTATATTTAAATTTTTTATGATTATTAATTTTTTTATTTGTATTAATTTCTTGATAAATATTTTGATAAAAAATTAAAAAAAAAACATGCATTTGCTGAAAAGAAGCTATCCAACGGACTTTAAATGGTGGCGATGGAAAATCTGGAAAAGGACCGCTGTTGTGTCACTTTCAATGGAAAAGGCATATCGCATCCAAGGATTCTGTTCCTGAGAAACGACAAGCAAGACAACATGTTAAAGGGATCTTGGCCCTACGTTGATTTAAGGTAAAAAGAAAAGAGTGGGCAATTATATTCAAATTTCTTTTCTAAGTTATGCAGTTAGAACCATGGGCAAAAGTTTTTTGCCTAGTTAATAAGTTAAAGGGAAGAAATACCAATAAATGGTCAATGCAGGGGAAAAAATCATTAAAATTAGAGAATATTACAATAACAATGGGAAAAAAGAAGGGGAATAAAAGAGTATATAAACTGTTAATATTTTTTCCTAATAATAAAAACTAATTTTTTCTAAGGAAAAAAAAACACTTTTTACAAAAATTTAGAGTCACCACTTAAGTTTGATAAAAGGTTAATTAAGGTCAAATAGACAAAATGACTAATTTTAGTAATTAGTTTGCAATTTTTTTTTTCCTAAAGGATATTTAAAAGATAGGGAAAAATGAGATAGAAAGCTAATTTATGGGCTTCATCAAGCAGCTTCTACAAATGGTGGTGCACTGGTGCTCATCGATAGTGGTTGATAAATAAACCCTCTTTTTGTCGATTTTCTCTTCTATGATTAGGAATACTCATGAGTACGTTAAGCAAAGTTTTTGTTTTTTTGAAACTGGAAGCGATCTAGAATAGAATTTGGATGTGATTCATGTAATTTTGAATGGACTTGATGGTGTTTTTATGTTCCCCGATCTTGAACACTTACAGAAGTATGATCAAATTAGGAGTAGAAATCTTGGATTGTTTTGAATCAGATTAAAGCCGATTCAAGCTAAGAATATTAATCTTTTATAAGATTCGAATCAAATGAAATGTTTTCAATGCAAATTTATTTGTTATAATGAATCTAGCGCACAATTTAGATTGATTTGTACAAAAACTAGCTGAAGATTTAATGCCACTAGACTTGAATTTCATAGGATATGAATATCTTTCTCTCTTAGAGATGTAACTAAGAAGGTTTGTCATAAAATACTCAATCCTCCGATTCATTAAAATTTTTATAAAGTTTTGGAATGGATTTGAGCATTTTTTGAAATTCTATAGGGTCTCGAGTTGGGATTTGGGTTTTAAAATATAACCCAATGAAAAAACTTTGCTAGACAAATAATATTATAAATATTCAAAACTATGACTACACTCATATATAGTCGTCTCTCATCTCATCACATTCACTCGTATTCATTTTTCTATCATGTAGTTAAAACTCTCACCACTAGAAGCACTACCCTAACCACCACAACATCCCTCAATCTCAATACTCACATAATGTGTTATAAGCTATTTATTTTGTGACGAGACATAATGATATTTGATGGCATCTTGCATTTCTTGTTTTTTTAAAATGAAAACAGAGTCGATGGTTACTTTATATTCTTCTTATCATTAGTTCTAAAATTTATGTTATTTTAGATAATCGCATATATACATATATAAACATATAGACATATCCACCAGTATAAATAATTGGAAATTGATAGGCTTGCAAGAGTATGTAAATTACCAACATGGTTGCAAATGTTATAGTACATGTGACACTATTATTAATTATTCTTATTAAAAAAAAAAAAAGAAAACTAGTTGGGTTAGGTGACGTGGGTTATGGGTTTGCAAAATCTTCTTGGGTGGTTGTGGGTATGATGAGAAAAATCTAATAGGATTCTTATCAAGTGTTGGGAAACTCTATTAAGTGCCGAAGTAGGTCTAAATTTTATATGACTAGTCCTAAACTCACCTAGTTGGATATGTTACACCTAAACAAAGCTGATTAAAAAATAAATAAATAAGCAGTTGAAAATCTGTTTTTATCAAAGTCACTGTAACTCAATGGCATGAACACTGGTCTTTCAATAACATGGGTAAATCACACTAATTGCAATATATGTATATGGCAAAAAAGAGGGGGGTAAAAAAAAAAAAAGGAACCCATTCTTAAACCGATAACCTTCTCTTACCATGTAAGCACAGTTACCACTGGGCTATTTGGCCTGCGCCTAATTAGTTGGTGCAAATCAAATGAATTTAAACTTCAATTGGATTCGTCAGTCTTTGTCTTGTAAATGTAATCTGGACTAAAATCAAGCCCGAGTTAATTGGTTCTCGAAAAGTCCAAATTACACATTTTTTTCAACTTGAAGTCAATTTAACAAAATGTTGAGCTTTGTTTCATTTACGATTTAGTTCTAATAAACTTTATTAACATTTATTTAACTTTTTTTTACGAAATGATAATTTGAATCCAAAATTTACTCAAATTAACCCTATTTTGTTGTTGAAAGATTCGACAAATGAACTAGGCTAACAATGTTAATTTTCAAGAAAATTTCAATGTGATCCTTAAAAACTGAAAAAACCGTTAAATTTCATATGTGCACTTTCACATAAAAATTGACCTTCAACCTAGAAATATTATTGTTTGTCCAAACTTTGACATAAAAAATTATAAGCACTTTATTACGATAGTGAAAGATCTTTAAAAAAAAAAAAAAAGTAAGATTCTTAGTAAGAGAATTGTGGCAAAACTTCAATGGTAGACGTTTTAAGGGAAGAGATTCTTAAAATTTTGATTTGACACTTAAAACACTAAATGAGATCCTTGTCATTGTACATGCATGGTTAATGTATTATGGACTTGCAAAAAGGATCTACTGAACCCCGCATAAGGTAAAAGTCAATATTTTAGTACATGAAATAGCATATATGTTTGCTTGTTTAGTTTTTTTTGCTTTTTTCTAATAAATTGTTTTATTAAGAAATAGATATAGATAAAAAAGAAAAAGATTGCAGTTCTAATGAAAAATCAAATATATCAAATATAGATAAAATATAAATATAAATCGGATATATTTACATACATCATTTCGATATAGATATAGATATAGATGAAAAACAGATCCATCTATCCCGACGGCTTTATGCCATCTACATACAATACTTGCAATTCTAGTTTGATATGTATATTCGAGCTTATCAAAATACTACAACACCATATAGTATATAAATAGCCTACATACATTCAAAATATATCACGATGGCTCTTTGCCATCTACAATATACGTGCAAATTTAGTTTCAATGTGCACGCTAGAGCTTACCTAAGGGTTAGCTATTTTCTCATTTCACTTTTATCCGCTAAGGAAGAAAGAAATACACTTAATCTTGCAGTTAAAAAGTCACGTCCTTTTTTTGTTGTGAGCGCCAGCCAATCTTTAAGATCCATATGCTTGACAAAGTAATTCAACACTTTCGTCGTATCCACATGGGGAGTGAAAGGAGTAAATTCCTCAATACTTACGTTGAAAAACCTTAGAAAGTCATCCAAAGTTTTCTTCCCAAATACATCCTGGAAGGAGGGCTCATAAGTCGCCGGCCACTTTCCTTCTAGAATCACTAATAGTTCCGAAAAGATACGGTGAATCGTTCATAATACATCACTGGTTACCGTTCCATTTCGCACTTCTTCAGACAAGGCCAAATAGTCCATCAATACAGCAAACTCCTGTGACGACGTTTCTACAAGGGCCGGCCTCGGCCTCTGCTTCTTTCCCTCTTGACACGGTTCTTCAACCTGTTGGGCTGGTTTTGCAGCCGAGGTTGAGGTAGGGGATGCCAAAATCGTCTCGCTTTTCGCATCCGCCAAACCAGTCGAAAGTTTCTTGCTCAATTCCTCAAGCTCATGCTCTCCACGCATATTCCAGCCCAATAGAATTTTGTCGAAGTGGTCGACATGAGCCTTGCAGTTATTCTTCTTCACATAGGTAGCAAGGCATTTTAGTTCAGCTTCGGATATGAATTTTTTCGTTGTCACTGCCCATTTTTCCACGATCGCTTCAGCTCCTTCAGTGTCTTGGATTTTCAGATCCTCTCCCCATTTATCTGATATATTAATCTGAGGGGTCATTTGTGGAGTTGTGTGGGAAGGAAGGTTTATCGTTATCGATGCCATTAGATAGGGGGCAAAAAATTGATATAATTGGTAAAAAATTGTATACTAATAATCTAGATGGAATGGAATGGTCGTTCTTCATGGACATTTAAAAAGGAAAGCAAATAACATTTTCCTCGTAAAGTCCATTTTTACTTAATGACGAAGTTCAGCACGTTTCTATCCATAGTAAGAAATTAAAGTGCTACACTTTCCATTCTCCCGAAAAGAAGTATGCTTTTTCTATCCTAGGATAGCAACAATGCTTTAAAGTAGGAGTAGTACTAAAACAGTGGGGTTCAGTGCCATTTTGGTCGCACAAATAAATTCGCCAATCACACGTATATTCATCCGGTGTACAACCAAAGTGAAAAAAAAAAAAAAAGCTCAAAATAAAATGGTTGTGAAAGAATTTTAAAGTGAAATCATATGATTTATAAATCGCTCAGCGCAATTATGTTCTTATATTCTCCACTTATATTTTCAGGAAATCCGAATTCATACCTAGGTACGTTTCTTTTCTTTTATTTAAAAAAAAAAAACCTTAAACAAGTCAATTTTGTAGCGAATATATTTTTATAATGTAGCATTATTATTAAATTTAAAGGTTCCCGTAATTTTACAATCTGACCATACTCTTAGTGTTGGCATTTAGTCCCATAAACCATATTTCTTTCATTTAAAATTATAATAGTTCACCATTGGCTTTTAGCTTAGTAACATTACCATTGATTTTCCAATTGAGACGATCAACTCATAAATATCATATAATGAAGCAAATATTCATTTAATTAATAAATATGAAAACTTCAAAAATTTACTTTTACATAAATGACTTTACATATTGAAGTAGTTTCAAAAATATATCTCCTACTAAAGTTGTTGAACTTATTTTTGCACTTATTTATTTATTTATTTCCCATTGGTTAGTCTAGTAGCTTCTTTAGTCCTGGTTGTATAGGATCTTTTTTCTTGTATATAAGTAATATAGAATACACATACAATATAAGAAATAGAATTCATAACTAGCTTTCACTCTTTTGTTTTCATGCTTCTTGTTCATTTCTTCTACTAAAGTGATTATGATCCGAATTCTCATATGGTATCAGAGCAGTATCACGAGTGATTCTACTTGATTGTTTCTTCTCTAGCTCTTCTTCAACAATCCGTAAGTTTCTTTTCTGTTTTGTTTCTTTGTTGTTTCTTGATGGCTTTGATTGGAGGTCATGTTTGGAATGAAATTACGATTTTCGATCCTTTATTTTTATTTGCATCTAATAATCCGAATATGAGTTTTGATAGCATAATCTTCAATGGAACAAATTTCATTGCATGGAGTTAGTCGGTTAGAATGGTCATGGGTGCTAAATCAAAATTAGGTTTTATTGATGGTACTGTACCTAAACCTAGTGATAATCCAGTGAATGTAGAAAAATGGAGTCGATGTGATTATATGGTGCAATGTTGGATTCTTAGTTTGATTAATAATGAGCTTTCACAAAATTTCTTGTATTGTCATTCTTCAAAGGAGCTATGGGATCAAATGGTCGAACAATATGGACATTTGAATAGACCGATGATATATCAGTTACAGCAAGAGATTAGTAACCTGAAGCAAGGAAATTTTATTGTTTCTCAATATTATAATTGCTTGAAAAAGGCTTGGGATGAGTTGCAGACCTTGAATGTGTATCCTACTTGTATATATGGAAAGGATAGTGTACTGCACTTGTAATATGACAAAAAGGATTCTTGAATTTGAGTCACAAATGAAGTTAATGCAATTTCTTATGGGTTTAAATGATTTTTATGAGTATATTCGGAATCAAATTCTCTTAATGGAGCCTCTACCAACAATTGATAGAGCTTTTTACTTGGTGCAACAAATTGAAGCCTAAAGACAGGTTCTTATGGCTTTAGAATCTGATGGAGCAGTCTTTAATGTAGGAAAAGAGCTAGTTCAAGGTTTTGTTGATAGTAAGGAAGTAAAAGCAAATTGACTTGTAAATATTGCAAAGGAGAAGGGAACTTAAAAGAAAATTGTTTCCAATTGGTGGGTTACCTTGAATGGTACAAGGGAAGAAGAAGCAGAGTTGGGAGAAATCAAATTTCCAATGCTGGTGGAAGGACTAACTTTCATGTTTTAGCTTCAAATGTTATTAGGTTATCTATGACTTTGTTAGAGACGCCTTTTGAGCAAAATGTGGGTGCTTCTTGTGATCTCTTTGGTTCTGTTGTAACCAATTCCCAAGCTTTCTATGATGTTTGTCAAGAGATGCTCTGGCTGTTGAAGAGGAAAGGATATTCTGTAGTAGAAGTTAGGTCTTCAATTGCTAGTGTTGCACATGTCTTGAACTATGTAGGTATTGATATACTTCAAAAACATTGTTTAACTGCTGTGAATTCTATTATTGGTTCTTAGATAGTGGATATTGGGGCTACTGATCACATGACTCCTCATACACATCTTTTAACACATAAAACCACTTTATTTCAACCCATACCTATACTATTACGAGATGGATCCATGAAACTTGTTCATACCAATGGAAAAGTAGACGTTTCACCTACTTTTACCCCACATGATGTTCTTCTTGTGCTTAAATTCACTCATAACCTCTTGTCTATAAGTGAACTCTTAAAACATTATCCATTACTTGTGACCATGACAACCACTTCTTGCCTTTTCTAGGACTAAAATAGTAATGCTATTGTTACAAAGGCACATGAAGCATGTGGGTTGTATTTGCTTGAATCAAGTAACTTTCTTCTATAAAGCATGCGAGTGATAAACTGGGATTATTTTCTTGCAATTTGTCAAATGTTTCTTCTAGTAATTAATATCTTTAGGTTTCTCTCCTTATGATAAGTTGATTGATATTCAGCTTCTTCATGCTTGTCTTGAACATTCTTCTATGTCTAAGATGAAAACATTTATCCATATGTGAACATTTGAATGCTTCTGATTTGGTTTGTGATGTTTGTTACAAAGTAAAAATGCATTTTGTACCTTTTGAAAGAAGGTCAAAAAGAGCAAGTTTTGCTTTCTTTTCGCTCTATATTGGTCTACAGAGTCTTGTATATTGCTTCTACTAATGGTGCTAATTATTTCTTGACTATTGTTGATGATTATAATAGATGCATCTGGACTTATCTTTTAAGAAATAAGTTTCAACTTCCTAAAACTCTAGATAAGTTCTTTCCTTATATGCATAATCATTTCCAAACCTCTCTTAAGTTTGTGAGGATGGACAATGGTTTAGAATTTATTTCTTCCGCTTCACAATCTTTGTTTATTACTTTAGGTATTGCTCATCAAAGATCCACCATTTACACTCCATAGTTAGTTGGATGTGTAGAAAGGAAACATCATAATCTTCTTCACACATCTTGTGCTTTGCATTTAAATGCAAATCTTCCTAAGTCTTTTTGGAGTGAATGCTTTCTTATTGCCACGTACCTTACTAATAGGATTTCTATGTCTATCTTAAGTTGGCAATCTCCTTTTCAAGTTTTATTTGGTCATGAACTAGATTATAAACATCTTTGAGTTATGGGACATTTATTATATTTGGTTATTCCTTCTTGTAAAAGGCATATATTTGATCCTTATGGTTCTAGATGCATCTTTCTCAGTTATCCTCAAGGAAAAAAGGCTTACAAACTTTATGTTCTTGATAGTGCTCAAATTGTCATAAGTCAAGATGTTATCTTTCATGAATCCATTTTTCTTTCATGGAAAATGTCACTGTTACCATGCCTACAAGTCCTCATGTTGACTTTGTTTCTTTTGAGACTTCTTCTCCTCTTCTTTTATGGACAAATAATAATCCATCCTTGTTTGCTGATGTTTCTAATAAGGATTCTATTGTTTATCCCATAACTTTAGTTAATTCTGATCATGTTACTAACAGTAGTTGTGATCTTATGCCTCGTCATTGTAATTGCCAGCTTGCTTTACTAGTTTGGTTATGGGATAATGTTCATACAATACATAATGCTTCAATGGATAATGTTAATGCTTCTAATTCTTTGGTATCTTTTCATAGTTCTTGTACTTATATACCATATCCTTTGTTCACTTCTCATTCCTTTGTGTCTTATTCTTTAGATTTTGTGCATTTTGCTAATATCTTTACTATTCTTGAACCAACGTCTTATTCACAAGCTGTTAAACATAGAGAATAGGTAGATGCAATGAAGTTGGAATTGTTAGCCTTGGAGAACAATGATACTTAGGAGGTCACTTCTTTGCCTAAAGGCAAGAAGGCTGTTGGTTGTAAGTGGGTTCATAAAATAAAATTTAAACCGATGGGGACTGTTGAGAGGTATAAAGGACGTTTAGTGGCTAAGGGTTATACTTAAGTGGAAGGAGAAGATTATCATGATACATTTTCTCCGATAACCAAGTTGGGTACTGCTTAGATTGTGCTTGCAATAGCTAGTTTTAAAGGTTGACTAATTCATCAAATTGATGTCAATAATGCATTTCTTCATGGTCATGATGAAGAAATTTTTATGCTTCCACCTCTTAGTTACTCTAAAGCCACTTCTACTCAAGTTTGTGGATTAAAGAAGTCACTCTATGGACTTAAGCAAGTATCATGTTAGTGGAATCAAGAGTTGACTCAATTCTTACTCCAACAAGGTTTTCATCAACTCTTAGTGATTACTCATTCTTCACATGTGGTACATCTATTGATTTTTTTGTTGCTTTAGTATATACAGATGATGTTAATTTGATAGAAACAAGTGTGGCTGCCATTTGTTCTTAAGGAGCAACTTGATGTTGCTTTTACCATAAAAGATTTAGGTGAAGCTCAGTTTTCTTGAGGCTTAAATTATATAAATCTTCTAGTGGACTTCTTGTTCATCAACACAAATATGTCCTCGATTTGCTTATAGAAGTTGGTTTGTTCGGTTGTAAGCTAGCTAAAACTCCTTTTATTTCTAGTTATAAGCTTGATAATTGTTCAAGTGATCTCTTTGTTGATCCAAGCTATTTTAGATGAACGGTTGGTCATTTTCTCTATCTTGGACTTACATGCCCACATATATCTTTTCTAGTTCATCGTTTAAGCCAATTCTTGGCAGTAACTCATTCCACACACTTGGTTGCGATTTGCTTAAGTATCTTAAGCATACTATTTCTTTGGGATTGCATTTCTCTGCTCATAAATTCTTTAAACCATGCGGTTTATTCTGATGTGGATTAGGCATCGCGTCCTCTTGACAGAAAGCCAGTGTCTGGCTATTGTGTGCTTCTTGGTAATGCTCTTATATTATGGAAGTCTGGTTGCTACTTCGTCAACTAAGGTTAAATATCATAGCCTTACTTTTGCTGCTAAAGAACTTTTGTGGGTTACATAAGTTTTGAAGGATTTACTTGTTGATTTCTTTTCCTGTGCCTCTCTATTGTGACAATAAGTCTACACTTTCCATTGTGACTAATCTAGGTCAACATAGTTATATGAAACACATTGCTATTGATGTTCATTTGTTTGTGACTATATTTCTAAGGGAGTTCTTCATCCTCAATATGTTGTTTCTCAACATCATCTACCAGACATCTTTACAAAACTAGTTGTTGAAGCTGGATTTGTTTCAGTTTCTTCCAAGCTTAGCATTTTTTTTTATGTGCTTATTTATTTATTTCATATTAGTTAGTCTAGTAGCTTCTTTAGTCCTGGTTGTATAGGGTCCTTTTTCTTGTATATATGTAATATAGAATACACATACAATATAAGATTCAAAATTAATAACAAACTTTCCCTCTATGTTTTCATGCTTCCTATTCGTTTCTTCTAGTAAAGTGATCATGATCCAAATTCTCATAAGTTCAGCAAAAGAATGAGGCCATTTGCCATTATTTAGAAAATAAAGAATACCTGTAGAGGTTTTCACATGATGGTTGGCAGTGGTGACTGGTTACTGGTTGAAAATAGGTAGACTCCCCGTTTTTCACTTAATATTGCTTAAAATATATATATATATATATTCTATATATATTTTAGTATGTAATAAAAATAAGATATTAAGTTAAAACAAAAATCACACATTTTGGCATTCTAAGGTATGAAAGTTTTATTTTATAGGCCTTGTAAAATTATTCATGTTTAATATTATTTTTTATTACATATTTAAATTAGGATTCATTTAAAGAGCCCATCATGGCTGAATTAATATAAATGACCCTAAATTATAAGCTTTAAGATCATATTTTGTGAAAAAAAAAAGAACAAGAAAAAAGTTTAGTAGTCTAATAGTAAGACACACACTTTACAAGCAAAAGGACTTAGGTTCAAGTATGGGTAGCGCCTTTTATTTTTTTCACTGCAGGCGACACAGGGAAGCACGAGATTACTCTACATTGACTACATCATGCTAACATTAGCAATGACGTCAGCTTGTCTTCCACCTCCAACTGCTTCTATATGCTCAATAGAGCTACTTTGAGGCTATTAATGGCTAATTTAGCTTCACAATTTCACCAAATTAATGGTGAAATTGCAATGATTCCTTATAGTGCTTTCAATACTAAACTTGCAAATTAATATAGGATTTTGCTAGATTAAATTGAGGCAAGAAAATTGGAAAAAGTCAATTTGCTACTTTCCTAAGAAATCAAGATTTGATTAAGAATTTTGTTTTTTAAGCAACTTGAAAGTTACAAGAAGCTTCCAAGTGTTTTTTAAGATGGAAATATCTAGCTAAATTGGAAAATAACATCTAATTTTGGGGAGGTACCAGATTCGTGCTAAAACAAACTGTAAAACCTTAGCTTTGATTTACCTTAAAGTGACAACTTTTAAAGCTAAATTGAAACCCTAGCAAATATACATAGGACTCGTACATCCTCATTCGAGCACGAATTGCACTTGATCATGTTCTTAGTAGTAGCCTAGGGTTTCAAATTTTATCTTTTGAATTTAGGTTTTTGCGGTCACAATTGTGGAAATTCATCTTTGTAGGAAGTTTTAGTAGGATAAAAGATTTGATTTGGTGGTTTAAATTGTGTTAGAGAAGCTCAAAATCATCCTAGCCTCCTTATGTCCTCCGATCGCCACGCTTAGCCACTCGAAACACCATCAGCATGCGACTTTTAGATAAACTGCTATCACTGAACTGGTCGCTAGTCTACTTTAAGCCGGTTCGACGACGATGACAACAACAACAACAACAATAATAAAGAGAGATAAAACAAAGAAAAATAAAAAAAAAATAAAAATGAATAATATAGTGAATAAATAATGCACATATGTAGTTATTGACCATAATACAAATTAAAATTCAATAAGTGTTTAGTATAACTTGCTGAAAATCTAAAAAGTTCAATAATAATGATAATTGTTGTAAAATATATATGAGTAGTAGCCCTATCGTCATGTCTTAGTGATTTAACCCATGATTGCTCAATCATGCTATGACAATGTGTGCTTCTTGTGGTTTTTTTTTTTTAAATAAGAGAATATCCAGTTAAAATTTTACCTTAATGGTTTTGTCGTAATATTACTTGTGTAGTAATTAAAATGTGATAGATAATAATTTTAATCTTTACAACATTTAGAATAAGGAGATTTATGAATATGCACTATGTTTTATGTCGTGTAGGAATGTATATGCCTTTGTTGGAATTCTATTTGTTTGATATTGCATTGATTTAGTAATGGGTAGAGATCTTGAATTTTGACAATATGAGTAATAACTTGATCTATGATTTATGTTGTGATATGTGTTATATTTATTTAAAGGATTTTATCACTTTGAAAAATTTGTTTTTAATGAAATTGTAAAATTTAAATTGATAGATCTTAGGATCCATATAATAATAATAATAATAATAATAATAATAATAATAATAATAATAATAATCATCATCATCATCATAATAATTTTGGCAAAATTAATAAAAACTAATAAACTTATAGCGAATTTTCAAAATTAAAAAATTACCAATAGACTAAAGTTTTCATCAAAAGAATTGCGTAATGTCTAATCTTGAATAACAAGTACGTGGCACTCAATGAGTGACTTAAAATATGAAAAAAAAAATTATTTGTCCTATTATTGTAAATTTGATGTGATTATGACAATTCTTGTAGATATTGCTGCTGTGTATAAATTGATTGATAATTGCATGTAAATGATTTTTATTCTGGTAAATTTTGATAAAATTGACTAATATTTTTGTAAACATCTCAAGTAATAATA
The DNA here is from genome assembly GCA_024138025.1 of Combretum micranthum. NCBI lineage: Eukaryota > Viridiplantae > Streptophyta > Magnoliopsida > Myrtales > Combretaceae > Combretum > Combretum micranthum. The sequence goes on along the minus strand of JAMXBD010003706.1, from coordinate 36,888 downwards.
AATTTCAGGACATTAAATGAATGACTTGTAATTATAGAATTAAAGGCGGTAATCGCAAAATTTTAATAAGATAGCCCTCGACTCATTAACTTTGGTTATTTTTTAAAAGACAATTTTTCATGAATTAGCCACTAAATTAGGATCTACCTACCTATTGATCGTAATTTGATCTTTTTTTCTCGATTTTAGTCGGATGGAAACTCCAAATTTTTACAAAATATCAATTTTCTTTTAATTCTTAGTTGGTAGGTTTATATCAAAAGTGTTTGGGTTTGATGTAAATTGGATTAAAAGAAATTAAACCAGAAAATTAAAATCTAAGCTCCACAAGTAGCTTTGGTGGTGGTGATGCTTAAAAGATAATTTATTATTGTTGTGATGAGTGTTGTATTATATTTTTGGGATTTTCCATATTTTTGGAGGAAAAAAAGCTCCTTTTGATACTTGAAGTTTGATGAAGTAGACAATTAAGTAATTGAACTTTTAAAAAAATCCGATTTCATACCTAATTAAACTTTTCGTGTCTCTTTTCACTACCTTCACTCTTTTATTGTTTATTAAAATAGTTGACACGTGTCGAGCATTGATTGACTGACTAGTGTTTAGGGGTGCGAAAAGTTTAATTAGATATAAATTTAACATTTTAAAAGTTGAGATATCTGATTGTTGATTTCACTAAAGTTCAAGTACCAAAAGAGACATTTTCCCTTTTTGTAGTTTTCAAACTGTTTAACAGGGAAAATAAAAATAAAATAACAAAATCTCTACATTTATAAAAAGTTTGATTATGTTAAAATGTTGGCTAAAGAAAATACAACTTTAATAATTATAAGTATATGTTGGCTAAAGAAAAGTTCATTCATATATGTCTATATGGGGCTGGTGGGTGGAAATCTTCGTGAGAAGGAACATAAACTTGCGGTTGATAAGGATATCATGACATGTTTCTATGCCTGTTTACTTTATTCAGTCAAGGGATTTGAAGTTCGCAAGCAAAAGATTTCTTTCTCATCCAAACATAATTCCATTCAAAAAGGATTTGGCTCTTTTTTCTTACGTAAACAATATTGGGAATTAAAATCCCATGATAAACTTACTATTTTGCGAACTCAAAAAAGTTTTATCTCGATACACTTTAATTTATGAGTAATATTAGCTACAATTTACTCTTTTCATTTTAAAATCTATTTTCACACTGGCGTTTCATCTAGCTTCCAGGGTCTCGTATTGATTTTTATTTTTTATTATTGGAGAAAAAAATTTGGTTGTTCGAAATTACAGGACAAAAGTTCTAAGTGACGTAATAAATGGGATGAAAATCTGCTGTTCTGCAAATAATTTTGTTCTCATCTTGTCTCATTGAATAAATAGTTGCTACGTATTGATAAAGTGATAACGATTGTTTCATTTATTATGGAGATATTTTTATTTTTAAATTTATTTAACATGTAATAAATATTTATTAATTAGGACATGATGATGACATTATTCCTGAAACAACAAATTTTTATCCTTTTAGAAAAATAACAATACCATCTTATTAATATATAGCACGTCTAACTAGGTGAATATAGAACTCTTTCGTATCAAACCAAGTTGAAGGGTTGGAATCATCAAGTGATGGTAATATCAATTATAACTACTCTCTCATATACTAACTCGAAAGAATAATTAATTATTTATAATTTATAATATCTAGACTTCATATGAGACAAGTACTGTAATTCTCCACAAAGGGCAAAGAATGACACCCGAAAGTTCGAACAGAGTTCTCTCTTCCCAGCATCCTTAATCTCTTTCACTGTCACCGGCTCAGTGTTACAATAAGGAGTAAAGGAAGAAAACACAGCCTAACTGGATGGAAGACTACGTAGTATAACATTTAATACATATCAAATTAACAGAAGAAGTTATATATAACTAACATGAGGACTGAATCAAATAAACTGTAATAGATACAACCACTTTAGCCGTTAGAGTGACAACTCTAACCACATGTAGCTAATATAGCAAATCTACATACAAGGATTGCTAGAAATAAATGAATGATGAATGGAATCATGTCTTATCCCAATTTTACCAACATTGTGCCTCTTTTGTGAGGCATTAGGAGTAGGAGCAGCTCGAAATCGCTCAAGATTACCTGCAATCATACAAACACTTAGTTAGATCAAAAACCCTAGTTCTTGAGAGAAAAACACGAGAGAAAAGAGAGGACGACTTAGCTGAGTAAGAAAACATTGAGTGATATTTGCGGAAGAAAGAGAGAACAATAGGGTTAAGTAAGAAAGTGGGGCTGGGCTTAATCTTTAATTGGGCCTCAGTCTAACATTTTGGTGCTATCACTTATTCCATTCATGGCTCTAATGACAAGAAACAATCAAGGCGACATGACATCAGAAATGGATACTATCAAGAATATGTTCTTAGCCATTCAATAGCAACAACAACAATTCAAGAAACAATCTCAGACATTATTCCAAGAATTATCCTGGAGAATGGAACAAATAGAATTGCAATGTTCTCAGACTCAACAGACTACATCAACATTACTTGAGTTTAAAGAGTCATCATTGAGCAAAAGATTAGAGGGTTTGACAAGAAATTTCAAACTGGAATTACCCAAATTTCTAGAGAAAATGTTGGGAAATGGATATTCATAGCTCAACAATTTTTCAACTTTTATAAAGTTGAAGAATTTGATCAGGTCATTTCTTCATCATTTTCCATGGAGGAGACATCTCAAATTGGTACCAATGGATGCATATCAATAACCAAATTTCAATTTGGGAAGCTTTCTTGAAATTGTTGGAGGCACAAGGAGCTTTGTTTAAACTCAAGCAGAATGGATTAGTCAGTCAATATCAAAGTTCTTTTGAAGAATTGTCAAATCAAATTTTTGGTTATTAGAAAAATTTCTATTGAGTTGCTTATTTCAAATATAAAGATGCATATTAGAAGGGAATTATAGATAGCAAGACTAGGCAGTTTGACACAAGCAGTAGCATTGGATAAATTGCATGAAGCAAAGTACAGTGACTAGTAATAATTTAATAGTAGAAATGCAAATACAGGGTCGAATGTTACAAAACCACAATCTATCTTGAAGACATCATTTGCAACACCAGTTACCATTGGTACAAGCAAGAATATTGTTCAAGAAAGGTCTAAGACCATACCTGTTTAGAAGTTGACAGCAGACTAAATACGACAGCAGACGAAAGACGTGAGATAGGTTTATGTTTCAACTGTGATGAAAAGTTTAATAATTTTCATAGATGCAAAGCAAAATTCATGATTTGGTTGACTGATATAGTAGATGATGATATTGATGATGTTATTGGTGAGGTACATGATGATTGTAACAATTTAGATGATAATGAAAAATTTTCCATTAGTTGCACATGGTGCCTTAAACATTGAAATTTATAGGAAAAATTAAGAATAAGTGTGTGAATGTGTTAGTGGATATAGGATGCACCCATAATTTCATTAAGACTTGAATTGCAGAATACTTAGGATTGCCAGTTATTCATACTAATACTTTTAATGTGATGATTGGTAACGGTCAGAAATTGAGTTATGAGGGGCAATGTATAAATGTTTCTCTTGAAATTCAAGAACGTACATTCGACATTTCTCTATATGTTACCTATTCAGGGTGTAGATATTGTATTGGGAGTGTAGTAGTTAAAAGGGTTAGGAGCAATAACTATTGATTATAGTAGATTGTGCATGACTTACTGGTATACAGGAAAACAAAGAATGTTGAAGGGTTTAAAGCATACAATTCAATAGATTTCACATCATCAATTAGACGATTGATTCAGTTTGATGTAGTAACATCATTGTTTGAGTTAGTGGCTTAGGTGGAACAAGAAGCTTCATCAAGTATTGCTAACAATAATTCATTATCACAATTGCCGGGTAGATTCTCTAAGCTCTTTGAGACACCATCATCATTGCCTCCAAATAGAGCAATTCAACATAGTATCCATCTAAAATCAAGTGTCTTACCCATCAATGTTAAACCATCTAGATATCCTCACTTTCAAAAGGGGGGAATAGAGAAACAAGTGCAAGAAATGTTCAATCAGGAGACTATACAGAACAACAATAGCCTTTTTTCATCACCAGTATTATTGGTGAAGAAAAAAAATGGGACATGGAGGTTTTGCATAGATTGTAGAGCCTTAGATTAGGTTACAATCAAAGATGAATTTCTGATACCAATTAATGACCTATTGGATGAATTAAGACATGCTACAATCTTTTCAAAGTTAGATCTCAAAGCAGGGTATCATCAAATATGAATGGAGAAAGAGGACGTGCACAAGATTGCATTTAGAACCCATGAAAGCCACTATGAATTTTTAGTGATGCCTTTTGGATTGTTTAATGCTCCTACTACATTCAGTTGATCATGAACAACATATTCAAGTCACATTTAAGGAAATTCATGATTGTATTCTTCCATGATATATTGGTGTATAGTGAGCTCATGTTGCACACTTGTTAGTGGTGTTCCAAATATTGTTGGATAACACTTTTTATTTGAAAAAGACTAAGTGTGCTTTTGGTGTACACTCAATCGAGTTTTTAGGACATATTGTGTCTAAGGGTTTTATAGGATCAAATCCTATTAAGATAGAAGCCATTTCTAAGTAGCCAATACCTTTGAATGTAAAGCAACTTTGACCATTTTTGGGTCTTTGAGGATATTATCGGAGGTTTATCAAGGGATTTGCTACTATTGTAGCACCCTTAACTGATTTATCAAAGAAAGAAGACTTTGTGTAATCTACTGAAGCTTATAAATCTTTTTTTACAGTTGAAGCAGCCATTGTGTTCAGCGCCTTTACTTCAAATTCCTAATTTTTCGAAGACTTTTGTTATAGAGATAGATGCCTTTTGTACAGGTATGGTAGCAGTATTATTATAAGATGAAAGACCCATTTCTTTCTTTAGCAAGAAATCCCCTATGCACATGTTAAAAACTTTTGCTTACATTTGAGAATTACATGCGTTGGTAGCAGCTATTCATAAATGGAGACAATATCTTTTAGGAGCACATTTTAGTATTCATACAGACCATAGAAGTTTAAAAGAATTTCTCACATAGGTCATTCAAACGCCTGATTAGCAGAAATACCTAGTCAAGTTGTTAAGCTATGATTATAGCATTATTTATAAGGCAAGGAAAGATAATACAATGGTTGATGCACTTTCTCAACATAATGATGGTCAATTAATGGCTATTTCTATGCCACAAGTGGAATTGGTGTCTCAATTAAAAGGCGAATGTACTTAATTGAAGGAGTTCAAAGATATTATCAGATAGATGGAAGAGGGACAATATGATAAGAGACCATTGAAATGGATCAATGGGGTATTATATCATAAACACCAAGTCTTTTTGGTTCCTACATCATAAGTTATTCCTTTAATATTGGTTGAGTTTCATGATCCTCCAATGAGAGGTCATTTTGCTTTTGCTAAGACATACCATCAAATTTCATCACAATTTTTTTAGGATGGCATGAAGAAAGCAATAATAGATTATTGTAGGAATTGTATGGCTTGTCAACAGACTAAGTATTCCACTAAATCACCACGAGGATTACATGATCCACTTCCAATTCCAAAAAAATTTTGGAAGGACATTTCTATGGATTTCATTACATGTTTACCCAAATCTCATATGAAAACAATGATATTAGTGGTAGTTGACAGATTATCTAAGTATTGCCACTTAGGTGCCTTGGATTCTCATTATGGAGGAACAAAAGTAGCACAACGTTTTATTGATATGGTTGTCAAATTATATGGATTTTCAAAATCTATTATATCAGACAAAGATCAAATTCTTAGCCATTTTTGGCAAGAATTATTTCGATTAAGTGGCATAAAACTGAAGTATAAATCATCTTATCACCCACATACAGATAGAGAGACAAAGGTTTTAAATAGAGTGATTCAACAGTATTTGAAAAGCTATGTTATGGATAGACCACAAGATTGGACATCATATTTGGCTTGGGCTGAATATTCTTATAATACTTCAGTTCAAGAAGGAAGTCACTTAACCCCATTTCAATTGGTCTATGGTAGAGTTCCTCCCACTATTCCTTAATATAAAGAAGATTCCATTATAGCAATAGTGAATATGGATTTACTCATTCGGGATGAAGTATTAAGTCAGTTGAAAGCTAACTTATTGAAAGCACAGTAGAGAATGAAGAAGAATGCGGACATGCATAGGACTGATGTTATTTTTAGCCCTGGTGACTTAGTGCTTGTAAAATTGCACCCTTACAAACAAATTTCAGCTAGACTGAGCCTTTGTACAAAGTTATCTAAACACTATTATCAACCTTATTGAATCATGAAGCGTATTAGAAATTGCCTCGATGCTTATGTTACTAGAAAGAGCTAAAATTCATAATGTATTTCATGTTTCAATCCTGAAGAAAGCAGTAGGACAGACTGTTCCAACATTAGACCTACCTACTGAGGTCTATAGGAACAACCCAATGGGTAAACCATTAGCTATTTTAGCTAATCGAAAAATTTTGAGGAATAATAGATGGCTATTTCGGATCCTTGTTCAGTGGCAAGGCTTATTATTAAAGGATGCTACTTGGAAAGATATATTAGGGTTTTGCACTATATATCCAGATTTCCACCTTAAGGACAAAGTGTTGTCTCAGGAGCATATTGTTATAGTAAGGAGTTCGTGGAAGAAAACACATCCTAGCTAGATGGAAGACTACATAGTATAACATTTGATTCATATCAAATAACATAAGTAGTTACATGTAACTAGCATGAGCATTGAGTCAAACAAACTATAACAAATACAACTACTTTAACGGTTAGAGTGATATCTCTAATCACATGTAATTAATATAGCAAATCTACATATAAGGATTGCTATAAATAAATGAATGATGAATGGAATCGGGCCCATCCTAGTTTTATCAACATTGTGCCTCTTTTGTGCAACATTAAAGGTAGGAGCAGCTTGAAATCGCTCAAGAGTACCTGCAACCATACAAACACATAGTTAGATTGGAAACCCTAGTTCTTAAGAGAAAAACACGAGAGAAGAGAGAGGATGACTTAGCTGAGTAAGAAAACATTGAGTGATATCAATTTGCGAAAGAAAGAGAGGATAATAGGGTTAAGTAAGAAAGTGCGCTGAGCTTAATTTTTAATTGGACCACAGTCTAAGACTCAGGTTGCCTTTGAATTGGTTTTGGCAGCCGCGGCTTGAGTCATTTTTCAACCAAAGAAATCATCTCGCTTTCGGCGTTCGTTATTCCTGTGTTTCTAGCTCGATTCCTCAAAAGCCTTCGGTGCGAGTAAAGTGTTGTCCACCATGACTTAGAAATTATTACACGCCAAATAACATCAAAAGTGTTGGTTTCAGAGGCTGGAATGAAATGTCTAATGATTTTTCACCTAGAGAACTAATTGGATTATTACGAGCTGAGCGAACAGGCTTTTCATAGTCGCAGCTCATTCCTTAACTATGGCTTAAGCTTCATCAAAGTGTGGATAATTCAATAACGATACTAATACGTTCCATATTTGGACGTGTGGCCATAAGTACCAATATTTAATGGCCATGTTAGTATGATGAAAGTTTCAAGGAGATGAAAAATAATATCACCTATCCTACTTACATTAAAATCATCCCAAAATCTTAATCAATTGCTCACTTCTTAAGGCAAGGAAAATTTGTAACATGTACGCAGTCTATGACCATTCATTCAAAACTTAACTAATTGCCCCATTGTATATCTAATCGTATTTATTGTAAGATTACATCTCTAATCAACCTATCCACGATGTTCCTGGTTATCCTATGATATTGCCATGTGTTAAGTCTAGGACTTGGTTGTTGAAATCTCCGTTACAATGCCAGATCAGTTAGCTATATGGATTTAAACGTTTACGTAAACAATAATTTATTTTTTATAACACTTCAAGCATGCATTAAATGATGTGTACTAATTGACCTGAACCTCCTACCATGGCACCCAATATGTTGACAGCACCAAAATCAAATTAATACTCTAAAGTAGCCTCTCTGCTTCCTGTAACAAAATGAAAATTACATGTGTGTTCCCTTTTGATATTTCGTTTTTGGTGTCTTCTAGCCTATATCAATTTTGACTTAAAAGCCAGTACACGGATGGTATCATCACAGGCCATTTTATATTGCTAGGCTAAGGACCCTTTTATGTGTAGAATCCCTAAAAGGAAAACAATTTTCTACCATGAAGGAAACACTCTCTCTATAATTTGAACGTTAGTCAACAACTAGAGATATTACTGAATACATGCATATTAATAGTTGGAGTTATTTCAGTATATGCATTATCCAATTATCGATTTAAATTTAATTAACAGATAAGTAAGCCAAATTAAGTCTTTCTTATAAAAAGGAAATATATATTTATTAATATTAATATCATTATTAATAAGAAAGATGTGTAAAACATTCTCCCACTTGGCCTACAAATCAATTGATAATTGGTATATAACTCTAGCAACAACTTTATTTGTTCAAAAGGATAATTAATAAATTTCATTCTATATTGAGCTCAAACATTTATCAATTACATTCTACAGATACAAAACATGTGCACAAATAAATATAGTCTGCTGAACATAATAAGCACAATAATTAAGACTTAATTGAACTAATGAGCCCGATGTGGTTTATATAATCTCTATACTGTTTTGCCGGCAATGCTTTAGTAATGGGATCTATGGTCATTAGTTATGTACTAATATGTTGGATATACACCTCATGCTTCTTAATATGTTCTCTCACAGCAAGAGATTTTATATTTATATGCTTGCTGCAACTTCCACTCTTGTTATTCTTTGAGAAATTGATGTTCCTGCATTGTCACAAAGAATCTTTCAAGGTTTTTCTATTGAATTGACAACTCTTAACCTAGTAACAAAATTTCTTAGTCATAATGCATGTGATGTAGCTTCATAACACACAATGAATTCAGCTTCCATGGTGGATGAAGCAATTATAGTCTTTTTAACACTTCTCCAAGATACTGCATCCCCAACAAGGAGGAAAACATATCCTGAAGTGGACTTTCTTGTATCCACACATCCACTAAAATCAGAATCTAAGCAAGCAATCAATTCCAAATGCTCAGTGTATTTTTAGGTGAGCATGAGTTCCTTGGTTCCTTGTAAATATCTCATGAACTTTTTAGCAGTTTCCAATGTTCTAATCTTGGGTTGCTTGGATATGTACCAAGCATTCTTACTGCAAATCCAATATTAGGTATCGTATAGGCTTATGCATACATCAAACTTCCACTACAGATGCATAAGATACATCTTTCATCTTCTCTTTATCCAAATGACTTTAAGGACATTGACTTTGATTGAATTTGTCCCTTTTACGATAGGTGCTGGAGTAGAAGAGCAATAATGCATTCTGAATCTTTCTAAGATTTTATCAATGTAGGCTCTTTGATAAACCTAATGTCCTTAATGATCTATCTCTGTGAATTTCTATGCCAATGACATAGAAGGCTTCACCCAAATCCTCCATTTCAAAATTCTTAGAAAGAAAACATTTTGTTTCTTGTAACTTTACCCCTACTAAACTTGATGTACATGCATTGATCCACAATATTTTCAATAAAACCAAACAAGGACACGGTATCATGGAATTTGACAAACCATTGGTGGGATGTTTGTTTTATCCCATATGTTAATTTTTTTTAAATTACAAACCAAATGACTTTCTTTACAAAACCTTTAGTTGACTCATGTATACCTCTTATTTGAGGTCTCCATTCAAAAATGCCATTTTCACATCCATTTGATGTAATTCTAGATCAAAATGAGTCACTAATGCTATAGTAATTCTAAACAAATCCTTTTTTGAAACTGGAGAAAAGGTTTCACGGTAATCAATACCTTCTTTTTGAGTAAAACCCTTAGCTACAAATTTGGCTTTATATCTTTCCACATTACCTAAGGAGTCTCTTTTGGTTTTATAAACCCATTTAAAACCAATGATTGAGGCTCCTTTTAGTTATTTTACTAAAACCTAGGCTTCATTTTTAATCATTGATTCCATCTTTTCTTTCATGGCATCAAAACAAAATGTGGAATTTTCATTGTTAGTTGCTTCAAAATTTGATTATAGAAGATATGCAATAGACTCATCAGAAATTGTTGGCTTTCTTACTCTTGAAGATCTCCTTAGTCCCATTGTATGATCTTCATCAAGAACTTGCTCTTGATATTCATTTTGAACTTCTTCTTGATGTTCATTATCAACTTGATCTTCATGGGATAACTGTTCTTGAAATGGCCATTCTTCAAGATGTAATTGATTATTTTAATGAATATTTCATCTTATGCTTAATGTGGGATTTCTTATTTGATCTTTCACTTCCTTAAGTTCTACCCTTTGAGAAAGATCACTCCCACTGAATTCCAAATCCTTAAGAAATTTGGCATTTCTAGCTTCAACAATTCTAAGAGAATGATTTAATCTAGGTTATATCAAATAAAATATCCACTTATTGCTCTTAGATCTAGTTTCTTTAAATTTGGGTTATACACCCTTACTTCAACTGGGCTAAAGACATCCCCAGACATGAATATGATTGAAACTAGGGTTCCATTCTTTCCACAATTCAAAAAGTGTTTTCGGAACTGCCTTTGATGGAACCTTATTCAATATATAAACTGTAGTTTTTAAAGCTTCACTCGAAAGAGATATTGGTCAACTACACCATGTCTATAAGTGTACGATTCCTTCTTTCAACTACACCATTTTGCTATGGTGTACTAGGCATAGTGTATTGCCTAATTATGCCCTCACTTTCTAGGTACTTAGCAAATGGGCCCAACGGTTCTCCCCTTTCTGTGCACCTTTCATAATATTCCTTACCTCTATCATACCTCACTATTTTAATTTTCTTTTCTTTTTGTTTCTTTATGTCGGCTTTATAAATTTTGAAGACATCAGGTGCTTTCCCTTTATCATGTAAGAGATAGAAATGCATGTATCTAGTGTGGTCATAAATAAAAGAAATAAATTATTTTTTCCCATGGAGACAAGGAATATTACATGGTCCACATAAATTTGTGTGAATGATTTTCAGGATTTTTGAGCTCCTTTTAGCACCTTTACAGTTCTTATTGGTTTGTTTTCCATTTATACAATTCAAACAAAGACTAGAATCACTAAAATCAAGAGATTTCAATATATTTCATCATTTATTAACCTCTTGATTCTCTCTATGGAGATATGACCTAATCTCCTGTGCCATAAATCATATGAGTCCTCATTAATAATACTACGCTTCATGTCAATACAATCACTATGTAAATTTGTATAATTGGATTCAAAAGTGGGGTTTAAATTCAATTTATATAAACAGTTAATTAAAGAACCAGTAGCAACGATACTTTTATTTTTAGAAAGAGTAAACAAAGAGTCTTAAAAAAGAAAACTAAAACCTAATTTAACAAGTCTAGAAATAGAAACCAAATTTCTTGAAAAAGATGGAACATAAATTGTCGTCTCAAGATCTAAAATAAAACCACTTTCTAAAACTATTCGAAGTGTGCCCAAGCTTCTACTTGTGAATGCATCCAATTGCCTGAATAGATGCTTTGTTCATTTCCCTTGGCTTCCTTTGGTTGAGAAAGCCCTACATAGTATTGACAACATGAATTGTTGAACCAGAATCAATCCACCAAGTGTTGTTTGGAACATCAACTAATATGGAAGCATAATATACAAAAGATGAGAAGGCATCTGTCTTTTCAAGCCACTTTTTGTACTTTGTATAGTCCTTCTTCATGCGTCCTTTATTTTTTGCAAAAGAAGCATGTGCCTTTAGTGCTATATTTGTTCATTAGCTTTTTTATATCCATCTTCCACTTAGGAATAGCTTTCCCTTTTTTTTTTTTTTCCTATATCTTCATTTTCAGTGATCACAAGATTCACATTTTCTTGCTTCATGTCTAACTTTTCATGCCTAACCTTTCTTCCTCTTGCACACACATTGTCAAAAGTTCATTGATAGACTAGTTTTGCTTATGTATGTCGTAGAAAATTTTAAAAGGGCCATACTCTATAGGTAGAGAATTAAGCACAAAGTGAACCAAAAAAGAATAAGAAATATCAATGTTTAAGGACTTCAATTTAATAGCTATGTCTCTCATTGCCATAATATGCTCACGCACTCTCTTAGAATTGTCAAGTTTCACTCTTGAAAGTTTCTTCATAATGGTGATTGCTAGTGCCTTATCAAAAGTGACAAATTGCCTTAATTAGATCTTTGACTTTTTCACATTCTGGATTTACATGAGTCTTAATGAGCATCATACTCAATCAATTAGATTTCTCCCATCATTCATGATGAGCAATCTGTTGTGGCACACTTAATTCCATGAGAGTAGGCGCTTTTCCTCATGAAGTGCCAAGTCAAGATACATGCATCTTAGTGTTAAAAGGATTTGCTCATTCCGATTAGTAAAGTTGTCACCACTCAGCATTGGAATATTGGAAGTATTATAAAATAAAATAGTAGGAAAAACTACATTAAACCAAAGAACATGTAAGCTTAATATATGTGTGTGTGTGTGTGTATACACCTCATATGTCGATAAATTTAACCTTCCTGTGGGTAAAGGTTATATTACATACATGCATTAAATTTACCAAACAACCTTAAATCAATAAATACAAAAATAAATATTCTGTACCTATTGGCTTAAGAATATCACTCTGTATTCATAACATTCCATAACAATTTATTAGAAATAATTGCCTTCTTATGGGTAAAGAAATTATCATCCATAAATTATATTTGCTTATGTCATGCACTTGTATACATTTTAGGTGTGTGGCCAATTCTAAGATACATTGATGGATATTTATTACTTGTAATTGCACACTAATTACATGATAATTTGATATATATTTTTCACACATGTACATTCTAGCAAGTTTAATCAACCCATCAATAGACGTATCTATACATGTGTTTAATCATTTTATTTATGGAGATGAACAGCATCATGTCACATAAGATCATTTTACTACATGTGTATATATTCATCTAAACAAAAGGACTGAGACAAAAAAACTCTTCATACACATACATATGTATGTATGTATGTATGTATGTATCTTATAAGATTGAAACAAATATCATATTATGATGTATATAAAATCTTCACAACATGACATAATAAAGTTTTCATGACTTTATATAAACACCGAGAATATAGCAGAAGACAGGCTCTCATACGAAAATATTATATATATACATATATTTATCTATTTATTATTCAAGCAAGCATTAAATGATGTGTACTAACTAATCTAAGCCTCCTCTCATAGTACCATAGTACTAAGGTGTAAGTGGATCAAACCAGTTCACAAAATACTTGACTTCAGCTTGATGTTTATTTGAGTTTGATTCGAAAATAGTTGAATCAAACTTGAATTCAAACTATTCGAATAGTTTGTTAAACCAAACTTGAATTTATATGTTTGGTTCAATTAGTTCGCGAGCCTAATCAAGTTTTATTGAGCATAAATGTTAATCAAATTCAAATTAAGTTTAGATATTGATATTATTTTAATTAGAATTTAAAATATATTTTTTAATAAATCGAGCCCAAACAAGCTTAATTGAGTCAAATTCGTCACAGGAGTTTGCTGCATTGATGGATTATTTGGTCTTCTTGCAAAAAATAGAGGGTGAGGAATTTCCTCGGGGTGCATTTCCGATAATTCACAGTTTCTATTCAGAGCTATTAGTCATTCTATGGGGTAAGTGGCCGGAGGGTCGTAAGCCATGTCCGTTGGAGAGATTGAAAACCTTGGATGAATTCTTGAAATTTTTTAACGTAAGTATCAATGACTTTGCAATATATTAAATTCAAAGTTCCGTAATTTTGCAATATATTCTGACCATATTGTTAATTAGTATTTGCATTTAGTCGTATAAACTGATATTTCTTTCATTTAAAACTATATAATAGTTCACCAATGGCTTGTAGTCTGTTGACAATTTAACGAACCAAATATTCCTTTTAATGAATAAGTATGAAAAGTTAAAAAAATTTACTTTTACATAAATGACTTTACAAATTTGAAACAGGTTTAGAAATATATATCGTACGTAGTTTGGAGAATAAAGGAGGTCATTCTCATTTGCTATTATTTAGAAAATACAGAAAACGCCGAAGATTTCCACACGAATGGTTGATGGTGACCAGTTAATGGTTGATAACAGCCTTGGTGGTGATGCACGGGTAAAAAGATAATTTATTATTATTGTTATGCTGAAGTGTGAGTGCTATTTTAAATTTTTAAGATGTCTTTTTATATGTCTATATATTTTTAGTGTGTTTCTAATTGTTCAAAGGAGAAAATAAAATTGAAATAACAAAATTTGTACATTTGTGAAAAGTTTGATTATGTCAAAATGTTGGCTAAAGAGAAAACAACTTTGATTATTAGTATATGTTGGTTAATTAAGGATAACTTGACATGTTACTCTACCTGTCTACTTTATTCTGTCAAGGGATTTGAAACTTGCAACCCAAAGATATCTTTCTCATCTAAGCGTTTCTTTGTTCAAGAAGGATTTGAATCTTTATTCTTACATAAATAATATACTAGGTTGGGATAATATTTCTAACCTCCACCAATTATATATGATTATTTCTATACAATTTTATCTTCATTTTGGAAAAAAAAAAAAAAAATGGCATGTCATTGATCTACCTATCTTAAGTAGACCCTCCATAAAAGGTCTATCATATAGAAAACGATACTATGGTAGTCACACATATAGTACCGCATGCGATACTACTTTTTCACTTGGCACTAATTATATATGAATATTCCTATACAATTTTATCTATATTTAAAAAAAAAAAAAGATAAGTGCATCGTTGATCCATCTATCTTTCGTGGATTCTCTGTTGAAGGTCTGCCACATGAAAGACGAACCACAATGGTCCCATATATTGTACCACTTTTTCATTAAGATACCATTAATGGAGGGTTCATCTAAGATAGATACCACTAATGGAGGGTTCACCTAAGATAGTTAGATCAAAGATCTACCAACCTTTTCCTCTTTGATGTGATATTCATAAAATTCGCATGATATAATAGTACTGCACATCAAATCTCAATTTCTTATTTCGTGTATTTAAAGTTTTAACCAGATGAGCTTTAGTTTATGAGGACAACACTTGCTGCAAATTTTCTCATTTTAAAAATCCAATTTCATATATATATTTCATATGAATCTAACTTTTGGTTTCTCATATCGATATTTTTTTTTAAATTATTTGGAAAAAAAATTTTAGTAGTTTGAAATTTCATGACAGAAGTTCTTAATGTGATTTCATCTTTTCGTAATAAATCATATACTCAAAATATAAAAAAAAAATTATTTTTTCATCTTCACCCTATTTTTATCGGATTCTAAATATTGCTGACTAGTCGAGTATAGCATATCCTAGAGTATATAATGATATACTATGTAAATAAGACTTTTATTCGTTATTATTAAAATCATAGGTCAAATATATCTTTCTATAAATTTATGATTTTATATATTTTTTTAATTAATCGGGGACGTGTTTGCTGTTTCTGAAATATGTTATTCCCTTTATATTCTTGTAAATAAATATTTGGTGCATGTTAAATAAATTAAAAAACAAAAAATAAACACTTTCATGATTCGTGTTAGACATTTATTCACGAGAATAAAAAAACAACAAACTCGGGATAGCAATTTTTTTAAATTTCTATATATCTAGAGAGAGAGAAGATTCAATAATACTAGTGCGCTCCATATTTCATTCATGAGGTATATTAGTGTCATTAAAGCCTGATCTTAGCTACCCTACTTACATCCAAATTATCCCAAAATCTTAATCAATCTTTCCACTTCTTAATGCAGGGAAAGATTATAACATGAACGCAACCTATAACCATTCAGTCTATTCATTCAAAACTTAATTAATTAATTGCCTTCCATTATATTTAATCATATTTATTGTATAATTACATCTCTAATCAACCTATCCACGATTTTCTAGGTTATCCTATGATATTGCCATGTGCCAAGTCTTGGACTTGATTGTTGAAATCCCCGTTACAATGCCGGATCAGTTAGCTATATGGAATTAAACGATACCGTGAGTACGTAAATAATAAATTATTTTTATAATACTTTCAGACCAAAATATCAATTAAATATGTATTTAAATATGATAATAACTTACTTACAAAAGATATTAATAAGATACAATTAGGATACTTCTAGGTTGGTATAAATTGGACTAATGTTGGAATTAAATATGATTACTAGTAATCCCTGACAATCTACTTGTCAAGACTTTGCGTATGCTGTGTACCAGCTCCCACAGACATATTGAAACTATCGGTAACCAAAGAATCAAGAGGAGTAAGCAACCCAGTCTACTCCTTAGCACAATGTGCAGTAGATTTACCTTGCTTTGCTTAGTAACTTTCTTTCTCTTATTCCAATCCGCATAACGAATGGTTTGAAAACAATTTTTAATGGTGTGCCCCTCATTTTTACAATGTTTACAAAAACGTTTTCTAGGTAAACCTCGACCCTTCTCCTTATCAATATTATTTCTAACAAAATTTGTTTTATTAGAGAAGTATGCTGCACTTTCAACATCTAGTGTTCATAGTGATTTGCTGTTGCTTTTCAACTTATTGCACCAAATAAAATGCTTCATATATATATATATATATATTTATATATATTAGGCATTGGATCCATGGACAGTATGTGATTGTGAACTTACTCATAACCCTCACTACGACCCATTGTTAAAAATTCTTTATCATGGTTGGCCTTGTCTAACTCTTCAACATCATCTATGGGAGAGTGGGTCTTAACAATAATATATGCATGGCTTCATCTATGGGCTAGAGAGTGGTCCATAATAATAAGTGGGATTCTTATCAAAATGCCCAAAGGTAATTAGACTTAAGCACCTCTTTCATTATATAGCCATCTCATTTTTCTCAACTAGCTCATGTGGGACTTTTTTCCCACTTCTTCTTCTTCCAACACCCCCCCAAGTCCAATTGGCTTGACTCATTTGTGACTTGCCTTCAATTCTTGAGCCTAGGCTTGTACTTCAAGTAAAGCCTTCGGGGTCACAAATCCATCATCTTTCATTTCTCTTAGACTTATGCTTCTCTTAAGTCTCAGAGGCCATAGGTCTTTAATATATTGCCTGAGTCTTCCTCACTAAGTCTTCATTTGCTTGGGCTTTAGGTCTTGGGCCACAAGACTTCATCATCATCATCATGGCTTAGCTTTGTAAGTTGCCAGCTCGCCAAGTTAATCTTTTAATTATATAAAACTTTGGACCTTTGCTTCCTAGCTTGCTATCCCAAGCTGGATCTTTATGGGCCATGAGGCCATATCTGCTTTGACACCACCACTGGAAATTCTTTATTGTGGTTGGCCAGGTCCAAGTCTTCAACATCATTCATAGGAGAGTGGGTCTTCACAATAATATGGCATGACTTCATATATGGGCTACAAAATGGTCTCTAATATTAAGAGGCACGCTTCTTGTCAAAATGCCTTAAGGTAGTCTGACTTAAGCACCTCTTTTGTTATATAACCATATCTTTTTTCTCAACTAGCTCATGTGAGACTTTTTTTCTCACTTCTTGTTCTTCCAACAGCCATATAAACCAAATGAGCTTATTCTTTGATTCAAAATCAACGACTTTGTCTTAGAAAGCACAAAGATCACAAGAACATGTAGGATAGGAGTGCAAAGCTTGCCATTCATCCTAAATCCACCTAAGTTTATTATAATACACTTCTACTCTCCGATTTCCATGTTTTATAGAACTAATTTCATGTTGCAGTTGGAAAATTAGAGGACCATATTCTGAGAATGTCCTGCTATCATTAAATTAAGAATCCAACTTCTAACTAAGTAATCATACCTAGTCTAACACACAAAAACAGGCGAATTATCATTTGGTTTTGGTATAGAACCATCTATAAACCTTAATTTGTGCTTTGCTTCCAATCCAATTTCAATGGACATACTCTAACTTAAAAAGTTTGTTCCATTGAAAAGAATATTCCTAATCACCATTTTATGATTATTTGAAGGTGAAACGAACATAGGATCATTGATTGATTGATCAACTTGATATGACAATTCTCATTTAATTGATCCATATCCAATGACAAAACAACCTAATTCTACAATTAATCATATCGCATAAGCAAGAAACTAAAAGAAAATCAAAATTCTAACCTCATCATTCTACTCTAATACCATGTCAAGTATTGGAGTCAAACTAGATGAACAACATTGGAGAGGAAAAGTGTTCATGAATATGTGTAACAAACTATACAAACTCTTGTACATATACAATAAGAAAACCAAAACTAACTATTAGCTATATCTACCAATATGCTAAGTACAAGTAGACCTATCAGCAATTTGCGTGTGTCCATAAATAAACTCGTATACACTCTAACAATATATTGTTAATAGATTCGTCTCAAAAATGTTCAACAAACCTTATGAACATAGTAGAAACAAAAGCAGAAGAACAAAAATGGAACCAATCACATACCTTCGGCCATTGCAAATCATATGGAAAAGATACTCGAACAATGGTTAGTTTCTAGGTTCTTTTAATTTTTGTTTGGTGCTTCTAACCCCTAGCTCTCTCAATATAGATGGTGTATTTTTTTGAATGAGTGAGTAGGTTAGGGACCCAAAGTAGAAATATCACGTTTCATTTATAGAGCTCTACCTATCATAGAGCTCAACAAATCGTGAGCGGAACATGGATGCAGGATTTTCTCACGTAGGGTATAGGTTGAACTTGTACTGAAAAATAGACAACATTTGGAAACAAATTTCCCGGTAAAACGACAAAGAATCTTAACAGAAAAATGGGGAAAAATATCCTAGGAAAACAGGGAAATTCCAACATTCTCCCACTTAGTCCATTTAACCCAACATCAAACATAACAAGAAACAAAATATATGAACCATGGCAATAGGTCCTCTCAAAGCGAGTATTATCTTCCATGTATAATGATATATCAAGTCTTTCAATGTTAGCACTTAAACTTAATGGATAAACCATATGTTTATTCTAGGTCCATCACTTAATGACATTTCTCAAAATAAATGAATAGGCAAAATTGTGTACACAAAACTAAATGAGAAAACATCTACTGAATAAGAGTTGCATGTACAATGAAAGATTACATTAGGGAACCAAGTCTATTTCTCACTACACAATCCTTAAAATTCTTTAGTGGCATGCCTTTAGTTAAATGATCAGCTATCATTAACTCAATGCTAATGTGCTTAGTGACCACTTTCTTTTCCTTAACATGTTCTCTTATGGCTAAGTATTTGATGTCGATATGCTTGTTTTGATTACCGCTCTTGTTGTTCTTATCCATAAATACAATAGCTGAGTTATCACAATACAATCTTAATGGCTTAGAAATAGAATCAACAATTCTAAGCCAAGACATGAAACTCTTCAACCATACACCATGTGAGGTAGCCTCAAAACAAGATACGAACTCGGCCTCCATAGTGGATGTAGTAGTCAAGGCCCACTTTGTGCTCCTCCAAGATATAGCTCCACCAGAAAGCATGAAGATGTAACCAGATGTTGATTTTTGTAAATCAACACAGCTAGCAAAGTCCGCATCAGAATATCCAATAACCTCCAGATTGTCAGTTCGTTTGTACATGAGCATGTGATCCTTTGTCAGTGGAAGGTATCTCATTACCTTCTTTGCAGCTCTATAGTGGTCAACACCTGGGTTACTCTGATATCTCCTTAGCGTCTCAACAGTAAATACAATGTCAGCTCTAATACAAACCTAAGTATACATTAGGCTTCCATCGACTGACGCATATGGGATGTTTTTCATTTGTTCATGCTCGAGCTCATTTTTTAGGGTATTGAATCAAGCTTAATCTGTCACCCTTCATAATGGGTGCTACACTTGGTCAACAATCCTTCATCTGAAATCTCTCTAAAACTTTGTTGATATATGTCTCTTGGGACAAACCTAAAATTCCTTGAGATCTTTCCCTATGGATCTTAATGCCAATGACATAAGATACCCCACCCATATCCCATATCAAAGTTCTTCGAGGGGAATTGTTTTACCTCATATACAAACCCTTATCATTGGTTGCAAGCAAAATATCATCCACATATATCACAAGAAAACAAATTTTGCTCCCACTAACCTTTTGGTATACACATTGATCCATAATGTTCTCTTCAAAACCAAATGAAGTGATGACATTATGGAATTTCAAATACAATTGAAGTGAGGCTCGTTTTAATCCATATATGGATTTATTAAGCTTACAAACCAAATGCTCATCATTATTAGTGGAGAATCCTTTAGGTTGTTTCATATAAACATCTTTCTCTAGATCATCATTAAGGAAGGTCATTTTCACATCCATTTGGTGCAACTCCAAATCAAAATATGCAACTAATGCCATAATTACACAAAAGGAATCTTTCTTAGATATAGGAGAAAATGTCTCCGTATAGTCGATTCCTTCTCTCTAATCGAATCCTTTAGTAATAAGTCTTACTTTATGTCTCTTAACGTTACCTTGTGAATCCTTCTTTAAAGACCCATTTGCATCTAATGGCTTTTACACCATCAAGCAACTTGATGAGATTCCAAATTCTGTTAAATGCTATCGAATCCATCTCTTCTTTCATGGTACTATGCCACAAGTTCAAATCCTTATAACTCATGGCCTATGAAGACATCTCGGGATCATTTTCAGCTCTAACATTATAGTCAGACTCTTACAGATACACAACATAGTCCCTAGGAATTGTTAATTCCCTTACTTTAGTAGATCTTCCTAATGCTGCATCAACATTCTCTTGAGGAATAGGATCATGTTGTTTAGTCGGTTGTTCAATAGCTTCAGATATCTATTAAGCTTCACATCTACTGGATCAAGATCAACAATTTATGGCACATCGAGGATTGGTTCTTCAACATGCATTTGTGTTGGAGGTGTGTAGTTAACAACAATAATCAGTTCGCTACTTTAAGTGGTACATTGAGTATCTATATGATATTTCTCAGAACCAATGCTTTAAGATCAATCGCTTCCACTAATCAAGTCATTCTCAAGAAATTTTGCATTTCTTGATTCCACAAACTAATGCTATGAGATGAACAATAAAATCTTTATCCATTGGACATTTCAGTATATCCAACAAAATATCCACTAATAGTCCTTAGGTCCAGCTTCTTCTCATGTGAATTATAGACTCTTGCTTCAGACAAACATCCCCAACATGTACATGCCATAAACTCAGTTTCCACCCTTTGAACAACTCAAATGGCATCTTTTTGACAGCCTTGGTTCGAACTTGGTTCAATATATATGTAGCCATTTTAAGAGCTTCAGTCTATAATGAGTCAAGAAGCTTGGAGCTTGTAAGCATACTTTGTACCATGTCCAATAATGTTCGGTTTCTCCTTTCAGCTACTCCATTCTGATATGGAGAACCAAGTAAACTGTATTGGGCAACAATCCCATTGTCTTGATGAAACCTCATAAATGGACTAGTTGCTTGTCCACTCTTTGTGTATCTACCACAGTGCTCTTTGCCTCTATTGGATCTCACGATTTTAATTTATTTTCTACATTGTTTCTCTATTTTAGCTTTAAACACTTTAAAAGCATCTAGTGCTTTATTTTTGTTGTTAAGCATGTAGAGATACATATACCTTAAGTAATCATCTATAAAAGAGACAAAGTACTTATCACGATACGCATCTATGTTTGCACTACAAATGTCCATATTTATGATATCCAATAATTCAAAACTCCTATTGGCACCCTTCTTTGATTTATTAATATGTTTTCCCTTAATACAATTTATAAAGTCTCAAAATTAGTGGAATCTAAAGTACTAAGTACCCCATCATTCACTAACTTTTTAACTCTTTCAATGGAGATATGTCATAATCTTCGATGCCACAACATAGAGGATTCTTCATTCACAACAAATCATTTAGTGCCAACCTTTTCATGAACGTGCATAATAGTATGGTTATCATCATTTCAAAGATTAATAAGAAAAGGACCATAAGATAAAGGACCATATCTAATAACATCATATTTATAAAATAAATTAAATCTAGAGTTTGAAAAGTTAAAGGAATAACTATTTGATAAAAGTTTAGAAACTGAAATTAAATTCCTAGAATAACTAGGGACATAAAATGTACTTTTCAAATTCAAAATGTAACTACTACTTAAAACTAAGTTGTAAGTCCTAACAGCCTATACATGTGAGGACATCTTATTGCCTCAATAGATGCTATGCTTACTTCCTTTTGGCTTCCACAAGTCTATTAAATCCTGCAATGAATTGGTCACATGAATTGTAGAACCAGAATCAATCTACCATGTGTTATGATTAACATTAATCATATTGGATTCATAACAAACAAGTGAAAGTTGAGTACTTTTCTTATCAAGCTACTGTATGAACTTGGATCATTGTTTCTTCATGTGTCCCTTCTTTTTACAAAAGAAGCACACAACCTCCTTTTTTATGCCCTTTACGGGAAGGATTTTCTCTTTTTCGCTATCTTTGGTCTGATCCTTCTTCTTGCTCTTACCATGAGTAGTTAGGTTCACCTTTTCCTTTTCCTCCATAAGTAGTCTGCCCTCTTTTTGAACACACATGGTCAACAACTCATTGATTGATCATTTATCCTTATATATGTTATAAGATATCTTAAATGGGCCATACTGCTGGGGTAAAGTGCAAAGGATGTAGTGAACCAGGAAGGGTTCTGACAACTCAACTTCCAATGCCTTCAGTTCGGCCGCAATGTCCCTCATTCACATTATATGATCACACACACCCTTAATGTCTGTGAGCCTATAATCGAAAGCTTTATAATTAGGATACTAGCCATTGCCTTGCCTGAAGTGGCAAATTACTTATCATTGGCCTTTAGCAAATCTTGGACCTTATGATATTACTCAACGCAGCCTCTTATACCAGCAGAAATTTTAGTCTTTATGAACATAATTGATAAACGATTTGATTGCTCCCATTTTTCATAAAGACCTATTGCATCCAAGTGTTGGTTTCAATTATTACAGGGGGCTCTGGTTTTCTTATGGCATAATCAACGTCCATCCATCCCAAATGAAGGAGAACTCTCTCCTTCCAAACCTTATAGTTATCCCCTTTAAATTCAGGGACATCACATCAATATTAGAAAAATTGACAGGTTAAATTACTATAGAAATTAAACATACATGCTCATTAATACAAATTTTGGGGCTAATTAACATAGGGCATGTTTTACCAATGTAAAATCATGTTGAAATATGAATCTAGTGACATAAAACTTGCATGTGGGCTAAAGTTCCAATTCAATTAGATCCATCTTAAGTCTTACGATAAAACTATCAAATCATGTTCCTTTCCTAATCCCTGTAGGTAAATTAGAAAATATAATTTGATATTTTACCCTAATTAATTATACACAACATAATAAAATTCTTGTGGGATAAGATCTATTATATTGCATATAATTAATCACAATTAATGTTTATTTTTCCATATGTGATCCTAAATTATTCTTAATATGTAATTTTAATTAATTAAAGATAATGTGGCTACTCCCTAATTAATTTAAATTATATGGATCACTTAAACATTAACTAAATCTTTAGACTCAATTATTGCATAAAACCATAAGCAATATCGTATGAACTCCATTCCAATTTACTTATATCATTTAATTAATATTTCATGTATAATGATAAACCATAAAATACATATAAATAATATAACCACATATCATTAATAATTAAATTCATAGAGAGCCAATAAAAATTAATTTGCTTCCTAGTTTTAATTTGTTAAATTATTTTGGTATAATCATATTTAACAATAAATAATGTAGACACATTAAAATTATAAAGATTTAATTTTCATGAAAACATATTCCCATGTGTATGAATTTAAAGCCAATATGTCTTATTCCACCATAGAATGTGTTTAAGAACAATATGTTTTATTCCACCAAAGAATGTGTACATATATGTTATGTCCTCTTTTATTCAACCGACGTGAAGGCCCCACACATTACATTCATAAACTACTATTAAACAAATAAAATAATCCAATTTAAATCAAACAAATCACTTAAGCCTTTAACCTAGCATGTTGAAACTTAAAAAACACACACACTAAGACACATACATATATATCGTCTTCAACCTCTATTGGGTTATTTCGACCAATTTTAGATCTATCTCTCCTCCACACCCAAACAACATACAAACCCTGGAAAAGATACAAATCTCATCATATAATGATTTCTAATCTCCATATATACTTGACAAATAAAACAACGCTCCAGATTGTAAAGTTTCGTTCATGGGTAAATGGAAACAAAAACAAGACACAAGAGATCATAATTTTCTTCAATAAAATTCTCATTCCAAACAACAAAATTGGTGACTCAAAAAAAAAAAAACAGAAACAGAGCAAGATAAAGGTGTTAACACAGGCGAGTCTGATACCAAATGTTAATCTCAAATTTGTCTCAAACATGTTCAACAAACCTTATGAACACAGTAGAAACAGAAGTGGAAGTAAAAAATGGAACGAATCACATACCTCTAGCCATTGCAAATTAGACAAAAAAGATACTCGAACAACGGTTAGTTTATGGGTTCTTTTAATTTTGATTTAGTGCTATTAAAACCCTAGCTCTCTCAATATAGATGATGTATTTTGTAAATGAGCGAGTAGGCTTAGAGACTCAAAGCAAAAAGATCACATTTCGTTTTTAGAGCTCTACACATCATAGAGCTCAACGAATCGTGAGTGAGGCATGGACGCAGGATTTTCTTCATGGGGTGTGGGTTAAACTTGTGCTAAAAAATGGACTGCATTTGGAAACAAATTTCCCGATAAAACAATAAAGAATCTCAGCAGAAAAACAGGAAAAAAAAATATCTTAGGAAAATCTGGAAATTCCAACATAAATAAATATATGTATAATATGTTATTGAAAACTGATGACAATAAGAGAAGCAATTTTTAAATATATTAATTGTAATAAGCTTTTGGGTGAAATCTATTGCTTTCATATTACAATAATCCATACTTTCTAAGAATTGATTGGTTTGTATCATTCTGGCATCATTTTCAAATCAAACTAATATTGAATCAATATTGATATGATATCAATGAAAAACTGATAGTTTTAGTCATCAACTGACCAAACCAAACAGATATTGAACCAATACATATATCATACCAATAAATTACGAATATTGATTCGATATAGTTCTGATATCGATAAAAATCTAAGAATCCAAACATAGATCAACAATCCACATATATACATTAAGGTCTACACACTTTGCATTTACATATATGTTTAATAATTCGTCTATTCTTTTGTTTATAATTAACGTTGAGATTCACGTTTGCACATATTGGATGATTATTTCCGTCCAAGATAATTATGAAAATAAACGACGACATATCTACATGCATTACGAGTGTATATGTGTTTACATATATTATTATATAGAACTTGTTGAATTGTTCGACATGAGCCTTGCAGTTATTCTTCGTATTTGCACGTGATTGCCCCATTCTTTCGCGATCGCTTCAGCTTCTTCAGTGTCTTAGATTGTTTTATCTTCTCCTAATTTTTCTGATATATCAATCTATATGGTTATTTGTGGAGTTGTATGGGGCGGAATGTTTATCGATGCCATTAGATGGAAAAAAGCAAAGGAGAAAATTGATATGATTGGCAAACTGTGAGATCTTGTACTAATAATCTCGAAAAGCCATGCTTTACTTAGCTACGAAGTTCAGCATGTTTTCCTAAATGGTGAAAATATAGAGATATAAATTTGTTGTCTCAAGTTTGCTGTCTTGGTTATGTTCCTGTGAATAAACATCCAATATGTGTTATGACATATTTTCTTTATTTCAAAAATTTTTTATTTTTAATTTATTTGATATATATTAGATGTTTATTCGCAATGATACAATATCAACGGCAAATTTAAGACAGCAAAATTCCATTTCATATTGTTCCTTTTCCATTCTCCCCAAAAGAAGTGTGCTTTCCTATGCTGCTAAGAACAATAATGCTGTAAAGTAGTAGTACTATTAAAACAGTAGTGTTGCAATATCATTGGTCACACTAATAAATTCACCAATCACACGTATATTTATCAAATATTATAAACATTTCCAATCTCTGTTCTATTCAATTATTTTAGATGTTCTCTTGTGTCTTAAGTTTGTTGTCCCTATTATATTCCTGTGAATAAATAATCAACACGTGTTATGAATATTTTATTTATTTTAATTTTTTTTTTAATTTTTTAGATACTTGTTAGATGTTTATTCACGATGATACAATATCAACGGCAAAGTTAAGATAGGAAAACTTCATTTCATAGTGTTCCTTTTTTATTCTCCGCAAAAGAAGTATGCTTTTCTATGCTGCTAAGAACAATAATGCTTTAAAGTAGCAGTACAATTAAAACAGTAGTGTTGCAATATCATTGGTCACACAAATAAATTCACTGATCACCACAACTCCATTTCCTAGTGTTCCTTTTCCATTCTCCCCAATAGAAGTATGCTTTTCTGTGCTGCAAAGAACAATAATGCTTTAAAGTAGCAGTACTATTAAAACACTGGTGTTATAATATCATTGGCCATACAAATAAATTCACCAATCACACGTATATTTATCAAATATTATAATCATTTATCCTATATTCATCTGGCGTTCCACCAAAGTAAAAGAATATTTTAAAATAAAACTAGTCATAAAAGAATTTTTGTTTTTTTTTTTTTAATCATCAACATCCATGGCAACTATTCTACTGGAGAATGGACCATTGGTTTTGCAAAGAAAATTGGCTATGCTGATATAATTTCTGTTGTATTATAGGCATTAGCATATGAACTTAAATTTTGTATTCTATATGGCCTCTTGGATGTTGAAATCAACATGGATTCTCAGCCTAGTCATCAATTACTACAATGCATGGCAAATTATAAATTGAAATATCATAATGTTATTCATATATGCAAGGAAAGGATCTTGCAGCTTCAGCATTGCAAATTTTGTTGATACTATGACAAATTTTGTTGTATTGATGAATGAAGATGAAATGCTTTTGGAATCTCCCCCAGTAGTTGTACAATCCTTATGGCTGGGTGATTTAGCTGGATATGAAAATACAAGGGATGTTTCTTTACCAAGGTAGTCTAAGTAACTAAACCCTGGTTTTTATAATATTATTCAATGTATGATGGATATAATGGTCTTGAAATCAAGTCAAATTATATCGGATTTATAAATCGCTCAGCACAATTATGGTCTTACATTCTCAACTTATATTTTCAGGATATATATGAATTTATACCTCGGTACTTTTTTTAATTTGTATATAAAACAAACCTTATGAAAAGCTTCAATTTTGAGGCAAAATTATTAAATATTAAATTTAAACCAGTAATTTTGCCAATCTGACCATATTCCTGGTGTTTGCATTTTAGTCCAATAAACTGATATTTCTTCCATGTAAAATTTTAATAGTTCGCCACTAGGCTAGATGCAGCGAAAGTATCTATAACATAGCATAAATATTGTCCCGTAATTTTGCCACTCTGACCATATATTCTTACTGTTTTCATTTGATCCCAAAATCTCACATTTTTTTCCATTTAAATTTATATTAGATTGCGAATAGCTTATAGCCTAATGACATTACCAATGACTAAAGAACGATATAAGTTTGAAACCTTTTGATGGCGGAATAAATATTATAATAGTTCATCTAGGCTACAAATATTTATTTGATGAATAAATATGAAAACTCCAAAAAATTATTTTTACATAAATGACTTCAAAAATATGAAGTAGGTTTACAAATATATCTCATGCTAAAGTTTGGCTAATAAAGAAGCCCATTTGTTGGCAAAAAAAAAAAAAAAAGGAGAAGAAGGCCATTTGCTTTTATTTAGAAAATAAAAATGGTAAATCTTTAGGTTGCAAACATCAAATCCCTTGTGGGGCACCCTTCATATCCCTTGACCGAATAAAGTAGACAGGGATAGTAACACGTCATGACATCCTTAATCAACCGCGAATTTTTGTTCCTTCCTCACGAAGGATTTCCACCTACCGGCCCTATATAGACATATATGAATGAACCGTTTTTTAGCCAAGATATACTAATAATTAAAGCTGTATTTTCTTTAACCAACATTTTGACATGATGAAACTTTTCATAAATGTGTAGGTTTTGTTATTTTAATGTTGTCCTTATAAATAATTACTACAAGCAAATTCACCTTTAGAAACAAAAAAATTATGATAGAAAATGAGTAAAACAAGTTATATTCTACAAATAGAATCGTTGATGATAATTTTTATGATGATAATTTATGTACAGAGACAGAATTTTTATTTTTAAGATCCAATTTTCTTATAGTGAATTTAAAACACTCTCTAAATATCAAGCAACATCGAAATTCCAAAAATTCAATCCGTTACAATAATAATAAATCATCTTTTGACCCATGCATCACCACTAAGGTTAGTATCAACTAAGGCTATAAATGAGTTGAGTTGAGTTGAATCGATACAGTACTAAGCTCGAACTTAATTCAAATAAAAAACTTAAAGCTCAAACTTGATCGAGCTTTGATTTTTAAGCTCAAATTTGACTCGATTTAATACTCAATAAACTCAGTTGATTAAGCTCGATTGTTTGTTTTTTAATATTGATTTAACTATAAAAAGTATTTAATACTCAATAAACTTAAACCTGACTAAACTTAATTTAATACTCAATTAAGCTCGTGAGCTCATCCAATCAAGTATTTTATTTCTCGATTCGATTATAAGATAGTCGAATTCTAGCTTTGACCGAGTCAAACTCAAGTACTTGTAAAATATCTTGACTCACTTACAACCCTAGTGTCAATCGAACATTGTGTGAGAATCTATGTGTGTTCTTTATTATCTAAACAACAGCAAATGACCTTTCATTTACCAAACTTTAGTACGAGGTGTATCTGCAAACCTACTTCATATTTGTAAAGTGATATGTGTAAAAGTAAATTTTCGAAGTTTCCACATTTATAGATTAAATTAATATTCGGTTCATTATATGATTTTTATGAGTTTGACGTAAAATATTAACACAATATGTTGAAACAATGTACTTGGAGCCTAGATGAAATATTATAAGTTCTGTTAGTTGACTGGAAGGTGACTGGGATTATACTCTTTATCTTCCAACCTTAGAAGCCAACTTATTGACATATTCTACAGTAGAATAAGGCTATAGGTCAATGACATTAGTTATCTTCTTATGCAACCCTTCTAAGAATCTAGCTATAATTTGCTCCTCTGGTTCCTTAATCTTACAACTAATGAACAAGGTTTCTAAGTTAAACACATAGTTAGAAACACAAAGAACACTCATCTAAAGGTTTGTAACTTAATTAAGTCTTATCTATAAAAATCAGATATAAATCCTTTAGACATTAGACGTTACCTTATGTCCCTAAGTTCTTATGTCATCTTCCCATTCTCTGTGCCTTTGAAATTTAAGGTTCTCCCACCACAAACTAATGGAGTTCGCAAATTTTAAGGATGAATGCCGCACTTTGGTAAGTTCGTCTATATCAAAGAATTAAAAGACCTTCTATCCTTTTGGATGCAATTTAAATACCTCTCGGGAGAACTAGTATTTTGGGAAGTGAGAATTTTAATTTCTGACAGGGTTTTGGTGGCTTTTTGGTTTCTCTCCATCCTAGGAAGCTCCATTGGGTCATCTAAACTAAAAGCCAGGTTTTCCACATGTCAGGGTGTGTCCCTATGTTCATTCCCATATCTTGGTTTTGGTGTACATTAAGTGGTGGATTTTGCCTTGGTGAGTTTAGAAATATCATGAAATACCCTATGAAAGAAAATAAAATAATAATAAATAGTTTATAAATAACGGCATAATTGTAAATGTACCATTAAGATGAAGGCAAAAATGTCTTTTTCTTGGGAGAACCAGAGTAACATTTCATAATTCAGATATTAAATTTATATATTCTTTTCCTTCTTTTTTGTTTTTAAAAAACCATAAAACAATTTTTCCTATTTCTTCTTCTCCAATGTCTCACACAAGTGACTATTAAGAAGAGAATTCCAAGTAAGTTCTATTTTTCTAACAAAGATTATTGGCAAGAAAATGGTGTGTTTTAATAGATTTCTACCATCAACAGCAAGGAATGCTAAGGGAGTTTAGGGTTTGAAGAAGGGCAACAAAGAATTGAGTCATTAAACAAGTTAGTTATGGGCATTAATGATATTTTGTTTGTAAATCGAAGTTGAGGACAATTCTTAATAGAAGTAGCTGACTTTTCGTAGAGTGAGATTGGTTTGGGTGAATTCAAGAACAACTCGCAAGAGTGTTTAACAAATGCTTTAATTCAAAAGTATAGTTCTATAAATGTGTTTATGAAGACAAAAATGTGATACAATGTTTTGGAAATGGATATTTGTTGGTTTTCTCCCATGGGAATCAAAGCTAAAAAGTTATTGAATAATTATGTTAAGGAAGCTTCGTATTTTCCTTGTCTAGGTTCAACATGACCTTATACACGAGTTGTGTTCGAAGTCATGTGACGCAATAATGTGAACCCTAGGTATGGAGAACCTAAGACCCAATCATTCGCTGATGGAAATTGAACCCTAGGATCATCTTGAAATGAGAAAACAGTAACTTGACCCAATTGAATCCGTCAATTGAAACCAAAGTTATCAATTTAAAGTAATTCGGAACCTAACCCCAACCAAACCTATTGATTGAAACTACAGTTATCACAAAGGAATTTGACCCTAATCAAAACTATTGATTAGAACTAGAGTTATCAAAGGAACAGTTCTTATCACAAGAACCAAAAGAAAGCTCTAACACTGCAGAAATCTCCTAATAGAAATATTCATTCAACTGATGATCTGATAATAATCCATACAAGGGTTCATATAGGCTTCAAAATAGCCTTGGAAAACAAAAAAACAAAGAAAATTAAAAGGAATTGGAAAAGTCACATCAGACTAAGCAAGGTTATCTAAAAGCTAACAACCTCTATGGTCAAGGCCAACGGCCTTTATTGTCTAAGCTGGTGGCCTTAGTGATAGCTTTAACAATTTCAATTTTGAGGTCACTCAAAGCCGGTGGAAAGCTGGCGGCTTATCCATGTACGCCAGCAACATTGGCCTAGAAGGCCGCCGACTTTGAAGCCAGTGTACAAATTCCAAAACAAGGTTGACGTTTCTCCAAGTTCAGCAAGCAGCCTTCATCATCTTTACTTGCTTCTAACATGTTGATGCTCTTGATACTTGTGTTGGAGTTTTGTTGAACAATTTCATTCTCTTGAATCTCTATAATTAATCAATGTACAGCTTCCTTTATCCTCTTTAATCGTGCTCTAATCATTATTTATTTCTTGAAGCTCCTACATTCTTTGAAAAAACTTATTTTTCTTTGTTGTCGGCATTTGATCCTCATCATTTGCACATTCAAATCAAATTGATTCAACAAAGACTCTTCTTAAGCTTCTTTGATCTTTTTTAGGGTTTTTATAGATAAAATATACTAGAAAAACATAAAATATATGAATGAGATTGTAATCTAATATAACTCATGAATCACAAAATCAAGCTGGTTTATAAGAAGGATCATAATCCGATAAGTTCCACGAATTACAAAACTGATCACTGTGTCAAAAGAGTCTATAATTCTATCAATGAGAATGAATAAAGAAAATTGAAACTCGCAATATTCATCAATCATTGCAATAAGTTGCAATACAAGAGAAAAACTCTCTCACAAAGGAAATATTCACTCAAAATATTTGTCAAATCTCTAATCTAATCAAAATTGATCTCAAAACAAAGACAAAGTTCTATATATTCTTTAAAAAAAAATAAACAAAAAGACAAAATAAAATACTATGATGCTCAAAGAAAGCCAGTAGCCTTTATTCCTAAGTTGGTGGCCTATGTCATGAAGGATAGCAGCCTTTAAGGTGGCTTTAAAAATTTCAATTCTGGACATGCTGAAGGCCGACTGAAAGCTTGTGGCCTAAGTGCCAAAGCTGATGGCATATGATTGAAGGCCGACAACCTATGTTGCCGGTGTACAAGCTCTTGCACTTTGACAGCTTCTACTATTTCATGTTGACGCCACTTGACTCATGTTATTCCCTCCTTCTTTGAGAAGATTCATCCTCGAACTTGTTATATGTCTTAAAACTTTTGAGGTGACTTCTTTCTTTTCTTGGAAGATCTTCAAGGAAATAGAAACAAACTCCTTTGACCCTTAGCCCATACATGCTTAAATCTCTCCCGTTGAGCTTCAACTAATGTCATTGAAAGCCATAAGAAAATCCGTCCATCTTTTTGGATCTTATAGGTATTTTAATATCCATCATATAGAACTGGCCTATCATACTGGCACGGCTTAGCCAACATCACATGTGCATAATCCATAGGGGCTAGATCACAAGTTATAGTATCAGTATACTCTTCTATAGCAATGGAAACCTGTGTCTGTTTATGAATGTGTAGAACATCTAGAGAATTCAACCATCGAAGGTTATATGGCATCGAACGTGGAACCACCTATAACTGCATCCACTTCACAAAATCTTATGAAATCACATTAGTGCAACTACCTCCATCAATGATCAATTTGCAAACCTTCTCTTGAACCACATATCGAACTTGAAATAAATTCTCTCGATGACATGATTCTTCTTGAGCCTACAAATTAGAAGAAATAGCAGTAACAACAACCTTTTCTTCCTCAACTTGCACCGTAGGAATTCCAATAGTCTCCTCCTTTACTATCTTCCCATTGTCATCATCAACCTTTACCTCATCAGCAACAACAATCTTTTCTTCTTCTTTTTTAGGTAGATTTTCATTAATAATCTCAACATCCTTTTCAATCTTCTCAACCTTCTTGCATTAAAAGCTACCACTTTTGGTTCAATCCTAACAACCTTTACTTTTGACTTCTCTAAATTCTTAGACGCCTTTTCACAACTAAGCTTCTCTACCTATTCATCTATGTTTTTCATCATCTGTTTTAACTCTCGTTTTATAGCTTGTATCTCACGTTGCCTATGAGATTCTTTACAAGTAACTCTCATATCATCGCTATCAATATGCCTTGATTTATCATAACATCTCGAACCTCCATTATAAAAATTTGATGCATGATAACAATAAAAATCTTATTCATATCGATTTTTTAAATAATATCTCGACATATTTCAGCAAAACAACAAGAATCCCAAATTTTCAACTCACCACAGCCACAACACACAAACAACAATTAAACACAAATCTACCACTACAAAAAATCCAACCCCTAAATTCCAAAAACGCAAATCAAGATGATACGATGACTTACCGAATCGAAGCACGCCTATCTAAAAGCTCTTATACCAAATGATAAGGATCCAAGGGGGTTGGAAATTCTTTCTATCAGGAATTAGGGTTCTTCGATCTTTTTAAGGTTTTTAAGGATAAAATATACTAAGAAAACATAAAAGATATGAATGAGATTGTAATCCGATATAATAGGTTCCAAAAATTACAAAATTGATCACTGGGTCAAAAGAATATATAATTCTATTGAAGAGAATGAATAAAGAAAATTGACACTCTCAATATTCATCAATCATTGCAATAAGTTACAATATAAGAGAAAACCTCTCTCTTAAAGGAAATATTCACTCAGAATATTTGTCAAATCTCCAATTTGATCAAAACTGATCTCAAAACAAAGACAAAGGTCTATGTCTTCTAAAATAAAAGAAAATGAATAAACACAAAATTACATAGGTCCGATGCTCAAAGAAGGCTGGTAGCCTTTATTCCTAAGTTGGCGGCCTATGTCATGAAGGATGGCAGCCTTTAAGGTAGTTTCAAAAATTTCAATTCAGGATATGATGAAGGTCGGCTGAAAGCTTGTAGCCTAAGTGCCAATGCTGGTGGCGTGTAATTGAAGGTCGACGGCTTATGTTGCCGGTGTACAGGCTCCTGCACTTTGACAGCTTCTACTTTTTCGCGTTGACGCCACTTGATTCGTGTCATCATGTAGAATTGTACATTTCTTCTACCTCCTATTAGCTTTCTACACAACCTCCCACACAACTTGTGTTGAAGGTTATGTACTAAATACATTTTGCCTATTATCAACTTTCTACACAACTCTACACAAGACACAACCCTGCACACAACTTATGTTGAAACTTGTGTAGACGAAGCTTATATCGACAAAACTTTTTCAAAACTTGATTTATCCTTCTCAAAAATGCTTGAAACATGTTCAACTTATTTTTCTAAGACTTATTACTACTTAAAAAAAAATCTGAGAGATTGTTATTACCAAGTTAATTACTATTTTCCTTATTTATTTAAAATTAAACCCTTGAAGTATATATATGCTAATATCATATATAAACATCCACATCAGCGGTAGAGTAAGAGTAAGGATTGTAAGGAATGCTATCTAGGAATAAGTTGGGAAGTAAGAGTTGTGTCTTCTTCTCCAATGTGCACTACAAGAATTTTTATGTATGGCCACGTTTGCATATTTTGCAAACGTTATCCTTCCATTGGCATTTAGTCACGTTAATTAAACGTTAGTTTAAATATGAAATTGGTGACGTTTGTAAACAATTTTAGATTTTGTGGGCTTATGATTTGATCCGTAACTCTTTTGTTTTTGTAAACGTGACCAATCATATTTAAAAAATATATATAAATGGAAAAAATGAACATACAAGCCTCTTATTTTAAATTTTTGCTTTTTATTAAGTGAAACGATCAAGACAACTTTGTTGTGGATTTTTTTTTTTTTTACAATTTATTTTTTCCGTTTATATATCTTAACTAGCCTTGTTTTTAGCATTGTTAAAAAAACTAATAAAAATGTCATTAACTCCCGCCATAATTTTTACGCAGAGCATGTCAAATCAATGTCAAATTCCAAGGACAGATTTATCTTCTCCAGAAGCATGCAATGCCGAAACCCTCTCAGATCACAAAGCTTCCGAAACAAAATATGCAGGTACCTCTCTCTCCCTCTCCCTCTCTCTCTCTCTCTCTCTCTCTCTCTCTCTCTCTCTCTCTCTCTCTCTCTCTCTCTAACATAGTGTACGTTTCTTTGTGTGAAGCAATGCCTTCAATCCAAAAATTGGTTTTCCTTGTCTATTTTGGTATGTCTGTCTTTCTCTCTGTCTCTCCTCCCCCCCCCCCCCCCCCCCCCCCCCCCCCTCCCTCCCTCCCTCTGTCTCTCCATATACTATTGTTTTATCATTGAGTATTTTATGCGTGTGATTCTGTTTGTGATGCGTAGATATGGTCCATAGTTCATTTGCATGTGTTCCTATTTCGTAATGATAAAAAGCAGGTTTTTGTAAATTACTCATTGAATCTACGTTTTTTGTTTGTTATATCAACTGGTGATAGTAATTTTTGTTTGCGTTATGTACATTATATATATATTTGTGATGGTCAATCATGGGTTTAAAGTTGATCCTCTGTCTTCTTGAAGGTGCGCGAAGTCCCTCTCGGGTGAGAGTGAGAGTCACGAGTGCTGAAGAGGGTTTTTCATTCGGTCTTTCGAAGACAAAGGTTAGGGTTAAATATCGTTCAGCCTTAGTAAATTCTTTTCGTAGTATTCATTATTTATATCCTTAAGCTTTATAGCTGTGTAATTTTTTTTTCCTAAATTGCTCTGTCTGTGCAATCAGAATCTTCTCAAAGCAATGGTGGTTTCTCGGCATTCTTTCGTCGTGAGTTAAATATCGTGGTATGTTACTATTCCTTGGTTTTCATCGTGTTTGTGTGTGGCTTAATCTTGTTGTAGGAAGAAAAGCATGACTTCATGTCAGTATTTGCTTTGATGTTTTGGCTCATAATGATTTCAGTTTTGGTTTTCGTTCCAAATTTTGTTTGAAGTTTTGGTAAAATGTTTATGTGGCATGGTTCCAACAAGTTCTGTTTTTTGTATTGTTTTGGTAAAATGTTTTTCATATTAGTTTTATGTTTAAGGATTAGTAGATTCTTGATATGGATCAAGATTTAAAGTTAGTTTTGTTAATTGTTACGCATGGGGATTTACATAATTATATTTGAAGATTGAGATTTTTTTAGTGTGTATTTGGAGTTTTATCTCTCTTGCAGAAACCTACATGGTTTTTTTTTCTCATATCAGGGGATGTGTTGATCTGAAATACTTAATCATGGGGCTTGTATGAAGGGAAAGTGGTCGGAATTTAATTTTGCAATTTATTGGAATAAAATGATTTTATACCATCCTTTATATTATACCACTTGACATAGTTTACATTTTCCATTTAAGATGCCAACATTGATCTTCTCTAGCAAATTAGGAAAGATATGTTAAAATATATTTGTTCATTCTGGCTTCTGGTTTAACATTTTGGAACGACTTTTTTTTTTTTTAAGAATAGTTCGGTACCTTTTCATTCTGTACGTATTATGCTTAGTTTGCCCTTAGATGCTTAAATATTTTTCTTTAATGGCATGACAAACTAACTGTTGAAATTCTTAAATTTAATTAAGGCTTCATTTCTATTGATGTTGTTTATGTTAAACTAACCTACTTGTGCTT